>CAXDID010000008.1:0-119755 GCA_963988835.1 Hexamita inflata
AGAATTGAGGAGGTAAAATAAACAATAGAATTCAAAATTGTTACAAGAAATCATAAAAGATTATAATAGGTCAAGTATTCTAATGGGACAGTTGTTTCTAATATATATTTATTTGTCTATATTATTTGTTAGTTAATGATATAATTATATTTTACAATTATATATTAAAATAATTAGATTACATTTTAAATATACAAAACAAATAAAGTTTTAGTCACAAAATATATATATAATTGCTTTGTCCGTTGATATCGGATATATAGCCCAAGTGTATATTTTAGTCATTTATCAATATTTATCATATATCGGCTCTTTTGGTACATCTCAAAAACATCTACTAAATAATCAATTACTTCAATCACAAGAAACATTTTAAAATGATATTTTCATTTTAACGCGTTCTTTACTACTGTACATAAAGGACTCTATATATTCAGTGTTAATTATTTGAGATGTCATCAAATTATATCAATTCAGAAATGATAGTATTATACTTTATCGTGTTATTAATGTGTTATTAATGTTTATATAATATTAATGTTAGGTTATTAAATTTTCAGAGAAGATGGGTGAGATAGTTATAAGATATTACAGCTACCGTGTATTTATTCTTATTAAGAATATATTCATTAAGGTGTAGCATTTATTGCATTCTCTGCAACGGTATGTTATATTTACAATTAAATATTAAGTTGTCATTAAAGGTTAAATGACGTGGTGTGTAAAAATAAAGTATCTTCTTGTTTATAAGGGTGGTATATTGTGGCAGTTGACTTTATTTCACTATAGTCAACTTATATTGCATTTGCTATAAACGTGATGCTTTTTGAGTAACTATATATTACAATCTACAACTTTTGTGATAGACATTTGGTGGCCCATGGGAGAAGTGGATATTTACTGAAGTTGATCATTTCATATTTACAGATACAAAAAATATTATGTTTAAAATAGTGTTTTTATAATAATTATAAAACTGTTTATGTTATGTAATTAATCATATTTTATATAAAGCTGTGTAAATACATATCCACTCCTAATAACATAATAATAAATATTAAAATAATTATGAATAAAATAATAACTAATTATATGTTTATATTTTATGTTTAAACTGAGAGTAATGTAGAATTTTTCATTGTTAAATTTTTAAATTGTATATTTAATGTCAAAATTGTATATATAATTTACTTTGATAGATGCAAAAATTATTGAGCTGATATTATATTTATAACTTCATATTCACTAAATATTTACGAATCTGCTATCAGAGTTTGTAAAAGCTCCAAATAATGTTAACGAAAACATAATTAACGAAGATGAAGAAATTTATTAATCAAATAATAATATAATGAGTTAAATGTCATTATGGTATCAGATGTATTATGCATTATTTATGAATGTTTCAAATATCTTCAGGATTAACTTGAATTATATAATTTGCATTTGCATTGAAGTGAAAATATTCATAAATGCTTTAAATAATGTAATTTTCATAATAAATATTTAATGTATAAATGCCGCAATTATTTGTTTCGCACTAACATCAATATTGCGCAATAAAAATGACATAATATTTAAACAGTCTAACATGTAAAATGATGACTTCAATAATAAAATCGACACTTCTGAATGAAGTCAAAATATAGTGAATCTAATCGATGCTTGTATCTTTATTATGGCAGTTCATTATCACTGTTCTAATTAACTGAAAATTAATCGGGTTATGTTATTATCATTGATGAATTCTTGAGCATTTTTCTACTACAATTTCATATTTGGACCTATAAATTTACTAATGAAAAAATATTTTTCTTAGTAAGTTTTGTATACTTTGTACAAATAATCACGTATATACCTATGTATAACACCGTTGAATACGGCAGCAGCAGCTTGCATATTGAAAAAGATATGAGTAAAATTAAGGCCAAAATTTGAGTTTTTTATTTTTAGCATTATTGATATTTAAGATATTTTAAATATATTTTTAGCACGTGCATATATACATATAAATGAAAAACAAAAAATCTGGAAATATACGATTTTGATGAAGAAATTATTTTTACCACACACGTGTTAAATGTTTTAGACCATTACTGTGTTATTAATATTTATATAACATTATGTTATATAGATATATTTAGATATATAAATGAAAAGGGACCCCTCTTATATGCGGATTTCTGTAGTATACCCGTTTTTATCAAAAATATAATTAGGAAATATTATACTAAATAACAATAATTATACTATTTCGTTTAGTTACCCACTTCAATTGTATATAATGGAAGATTCAAAGACTTGAAAGAAATACGTTCAATTAATTAACTTAATACTGAACAAAAGTTATCAATACGAATTACTTAATTGTGATGTATTATCAAACAAAATGATATCTTATAAATTTAATATTAGAAAAATAGTATTAAATGTTAAAAAGAACACTATTATAATGCTAACAATCAACAAACTAGAACAACAGGTTTAATGTGTTAACTCATATCGGCGATTAAATCCATTAAGTGTTCCTATCTTGATTCATCTTTGAGTGGAAGCTTAGCTTTCAACTATAATTTTACCCAATTTGACAAGGGTATAATATACGATATGTGTTAATCAGAAAACTCTAAAATATAATTCCAATAAGTGTAAAACATCAAATAGAATTAATAAAAAATATATATCCATTAAATGCTTTAAATTTATTTCCAACATGACTAATAAAACATAAAAGCAAAAAATGTTGTAAATGAAGAAGAACGCTCACTGACTGTCTTCGAGGCCGCCGACTTGCTGTGCGGCCTTTCTTCTTGCGTTTTGGTCTTTTCTGGCGATGTCCTGGTCCACGAGCACCACGTACTTCTTGCGCTGCATGAAGTAGAAGAGGGCGACGACGGCCACGACGACGATGATGACCGCGAGCACGACCCAGATGATCCAGGTGAGGTCTTGGTTTCCTTCGTTTTCGTAGTACTGCTCGTCGATCAGGTCCATGCCGAGGCGGGCTTCGATGGGCTTGTAGGCCACTGCGATGTTGATGTCGTGGGAGTCGGCGGCGATGACGTTGAGCCAGTACTTGGCTCCCTTCTCGAGGGCGACGGTGGTGTTGATGGCGACCACCGCCTCTCCATCCGCGAGCCTGGCCTTGTCGGAGATGAGCTGGCCTCTGTGGATGCCGCACGCGGTCTTCTCGTTGCCCTGGCCCTCGGTGAGGACGTAGACCATGTAGCGCACGCCGGACACGTAGCTGGCGGGGTCCACGACGACGGTGAGGAAGCCGTCCTTGGAGCTCATGTTCACGCGGATGTTCTGGGAGGAGACCTGGGGCCTCGTGTCGATGTAGCTGTGGTAGAGCACGAACTCGGCGCCGGCGGAGGTCTCCACGGAGGCGAAGAAGTTCTGGCGGTCGTTGGTGGAGTTGAGCACGGCCTTCACCTGTCCGTTGGTCTGGGACTCGGTGACCAGCGGCTGGGAGTTGGCGGCGCCGGTGGAGGGCACGTGGTAGTAGCTGAAGCTGGACTTGAGCGTGCCCGTGCAGGTCTCGATGATGGCTCCGGAGGGCGCGTAGGCCGAGTCGAGCACGAAGTCCACGTTCTCGGCGGCTTCGGTGGAGATCTTCTTGTACTTGCCGTAGTCCAGGTTGTACTGGTGTTTCTTCTCGATGGACTGGAGCTCGACGGTGATGTCTTCCTTCGCATACAGGGTCACGAAGAAGTCCGTATCGTCGCTGGGAGGGATCACGAGGCCCTGGGCGCCGCACTGCGTCTCGGCCCACATGTACCTGTTTCTCCTGGCCACGTTGTTGACGTTCACGAACATGGCCACTTTCTTCTCGAACATCACTTCTGGGATCTTGTCAGTGAAGTACTGATCTTATTATATCACAGCAGTGAAAAGAATACTGTTTTAATTATCGCTTCTAACATATCTTGAGAATTAGTAGTCTCCAGCATATAATTTAATGGTTTTTAAGGTGTTATTTAACAGATTTTTCATGAATACTCCGGCTATTTCCAGTTGGGATGTTATTTATGCGTTATTTTATGCTATTATATAAATAATCGCGTTTGTGCTTTATTAATTTAGTTTTGTGTCAAAATAGTATGATCCTGATTCCGTGATTATTTGATCGCATATCTAGTTAATATCATCTTAGTATTGGGTAAAAACGCAAATATTTACATTATTTTAGATGTGTACTTCGAGTTAGAACTGCTTTTCTCTGTAAAGTGACCGAAAAACTAGCGATTATTATGTATTTGGCTAAATAAGCTAGTTGTGTGCGTCATTGTTACCCAAAACGAGCATTTCCTTCATTTAAAGGTGCATTTATTTTCCTGGTGTAAGTTCATCGCTCTCCAAAGTGTAGTAAATGAACTGAAAGTTTTTGTACAAATCTGAGTTTGTTGTTATTCTGAAGTCACTATTTGAGGCGAATATTTCACAAGTTTCTTCTCTTGCTCTACTGTTAATCATTGGGTATGGACAAATAAATAATTTACTGTGCTCTGCTCCCTCAATTATGATTTCGTGCTCAATTCCAATCACTAGCTCGTGCACGAAAACGGCCTTGTTGGGCATCACTGGAACTACTGTATCAAAGTTCTCCTCCATTTAGTGGACGGCGGCTGGAATGATCAATAGCTCGGCGTCGCACTCGCTGGTGATGTTCACGTACACGAACTCGTTGTCGTAGAGCGCCTTGGCTGTGATTTTGATGTTGAAGGAAACCAGGTTCTAAGCTTGTGATAGCGAGGCGTAGCGGAAGTACTTCCTGGAGCCGAACTGGTCGAAGGTTACGTCGCACGCAGCCGGGAGCGCCGCGTATGCCTGGAAGACCATTTGCGAGAAGTAGGCGGCTGTGTTCCCGTTGGTCAAGGCCGTCACGATCGGAGCCGGGATCTTCACGCCAGCGACCACGCTGACGCCCTTGGCCAGCTGGATCGTCTTCTCCTCCTGGTTGACCAATATCTCGCTGATGACGTTGCTGGACACGAACTCGACCTGGACCTCCACGTTCTTCTTGGCGGCGTTCTGGACGTGCACGAAGATCTCGCCGTTGTCGAACGAGCCCTCTTTTAGCACGAGCTCCACGGCGCCGAGGCCCTCCGCCACCTGGACGGCGCGGTCGGTCTTCTGGGGCAGGTAGACCGCGGAAGAGACCACGACCGCGAGGGGTGCGGTGGAGTCGTTGGAGGTGACGTAGAGCTTGCCCTCGAGCAGGTCCTTCGCCTTCATGCGGTAGTAGCGCGAGCCCTGGTTCTTCTGCACCACGTCGTACACGATCGTGTTCGGCTCCATGACCTGGAGCGGGGCGTAGATGACGGAGCTCTGGAAGCTGCCGTAGACCGCGTAGTAGAGGATGAAGTCGGCCACCTTGATCTGGGTGTTGTTGTCGAGGAGCAGCTGGCAGCGGCCGTTCTTCACGGCGCAGGAGTCGCCCAGCAGGCCGTACTTGTGGGTCACGTAGAAGCTGAGGTCCACTTCCCCGCCCACGAAGGCCAGGTCGTAGCTCAGGTTCTGCAGGTTGCTCATGCCCGGCAGCGCGACGGCGTTGTTGAGCACGTGGTGGCTCGCGACCTCCTTGACGGTGTCCGCCTTCAGCTCCGTGAGGTCCTTCGAGACGACGAACCAGAGCAGCAGGAAGGGGATTTCGTCGTTGGTCCAGGGCATCACCGGAGAAGACACCTTCGCGTGGGTGATGACGCTGAAGTCGGTGGACGTGAGGGCGCGGACCAGCTGGGAGGTCTCGTCGATCTGGTTGTGGTCCACGTCCACGAGCCTGGAGGTGATGTTGCTGCGGTAGCTCGCGTTCTGGATCTCCTGGGTGTAGATGTAGTTGGTCAGCTTCCCGAGGGCCACTGAGTTCATGATGTAGCAGTTCGGGTTCATGTAGACCTTGCGCACGTTGGTCTCGTTCACGGCGAAGGCGCCGGCTCTGATGTCCATCTCGACCGTGAGGGCCTGCTCCACGTCTGTGGCGAAGACCGTGATGAAGGTGTACACGTCTGGGTTGTTGAAGGCGTAGGAGGTCTGGCCGGTCTGGGCGTTCATGCAGCTCGCTCTGTCCACGTGGGCGTTCGCGTTCGAGCAGAAGGTGGCGGAGGCGTCGATGAGGAGGCTGAAGGAAGTGCCGTCGCACCTGGCGGCCATGAGGTACAGGTCTTGGTTGGCGGCGACCTTCATGGGCTTGGACTGGGGCGTGAGGATGTAGACGGACTGGGCCTGGAAGGTGACCGAGCCGACCTGGTTTCTCCCGGACAGCGTGAACATCACGTATATCTGCGGAGACGTGAGGCCGAACTTGGCCGCGTAGCCGTCGATCTGGACGGTTCCGGTGGCGTTGAAGAAGTTGAGGGCGTTGGCGTCCTGGGTGCACTCCAGGTAGGTGGGGAAGGCGCACACCACCAGCCCCATGGCACGCGAGGCCTGGAAGTTTATCACCAGCGAGTAGCCCACCATGTTCTGGGCGTCGTTGGTGGCCTCTGGGACGTCGAGCTGGAAGATCTCGTACTTCATCCAGTCGTCTTGCTTCGTCTGGATCTGGATGTCGCGCATGACCGCGCCGTGCCTGATGGGGGTCGCTTGAAGAGCGTTTAAAAGGACAAACATTAGTATGGGAGTGGTATTAATTAACAAAATAAGATTTTTTATTCAGTTATATATTATCTGGTTAAAAATGATGTTAATAGATGGGACAATATATAGTAATAATAACTCTATCTGTATATAAGAAAATACATTAAACCAAAGCACACTATACTAGTGTTAAAAACACATTCATTTTGCACAGATTAATCATACGTACTACAGAAATTTGGGTTATTATAGGTATATATTAATAGGTTAATGTTAGTTCAAGTGCCGAACTAACTTAGGTTGTCTGAGGAGGCTATTCATAGTGACAATCCTAGAAGATGAGGTATGATAATGAGATTAGTTTGAGGTAACGTTATTGTGTAACTAAGTTTGGATTCGTGGATTGTCATGACTTATGAGATGAAGATGGAATGAGTAAATTGAGCCTTAGTACTGATGATAAGGTTACAGTTAAGTGAGTCATTTTATTAATTATATTAATTGAATTATATTATATAATTCACTTATATGCATAAAATGAAAATGTTCGCGCTCCAATATTTTTCACACCTCAATATATGCAACTCTCGAAAGTCAATCTTTAGGTAGCTAAAAAAGGCCATAATATTTATAATTGCCTTTTATTGTCCTACCTACCTATGAATATAAAATAGAATTAAAGGAAAATGTCATTTTATATGTTATTGTGTCACACAATAGAGACAATGATTGTCTTATTGCCAATGATTGTCAAAAGTGCTCTTATTGTCTATTGTTGGATGGCTATAATTTAATCAGTAATTTGACACAACATTTTAAGTGCACAATAATTATAATAATTAATAGCATCGTTCCACATCAAATATGTCACGATTTAAGAATGTTTAATATTTAAGATAAAAATAATAAGTAAATTGTGTAAATTACATTTATAAGTCGCATCATTTGTAATTTAATTATAATATACACTACAAATAGTAATTTTACACTATTATTATAAGCTTTATTTTATAACATAACTAATCATTTCTAACAATATTTTAAAAGTAATTTGAAAATAAACGTGCAAAATCTTAATTTTAAAATGCAAAATGAATTATTAGGTTGTAGTCTGAATAACCAAAGTAACTAATACCACTTCCAATGGGACAATGCTAATCTAACATAGATGACGAGATAGTTAAAAACTATGAATTAAAAGTTGTTAAATTAGAACGAGTAGGCACTATGACCGAAAATTGTTCGTTTTCTGCAGACATTTAACTATCTTCATAATAATTAAAGAATTCAACGCTACACAAAGTATTGTTTGAAAACGAACTATGATTACATCATGTATTAATTTAGTGATTTCAATTTTTTAATTAAGTTAATAATACAAAATAGAATAATTATTTTTCAACTATTGATATCCAAAACAAACTCCATTAGCCCGAAAGAGCTAACGGAGAGTCTGTGAGGAGGTGTGACGTGTGATAACGCCACGCGAGATATTTGGTAAGAGAGGAATGTTGGTGGTTTCTTAGGGATCATTGGTTTAGAAAGGAAAGGAAATGTGATGATCAGAGAAAAAGGGTGACCAGTATAGACGTAATTTACGGTGTGATGTCTTATATTTTTCAACTATTGTAGTTATCAATCTAAAATGATCTCCAAAACAAGCTTTTGTGAGGAGACTTAACAAGTCATAATTTAACATGTCTTTAATATTGAGATGGTAGTGAACGTTGTTACTGATCTTGTTGGTTTCAAATCTAAAATAAGTACAGTATACGGTACATTAAAATGTTAAGAAGATATCTAGAGTGGCGGGAGTTGCAAAATGAAACACAGTTGATTAATTTGGATTGGTTTCCTCAGTGGAATCGGGTCTCACTACAGAATTCAATTGTAATATGACTCTATATAATACTATTGAAACAAGACCTGGATTGGCTACAAATTGTAATTTATTCCACACCAAGGTTTTGAACATTTTGTTGATTCAAACTAAAGTTTGGTTTGAGCTACAAAGTCGATCGTTACAGCTTTAACTTTATACATTGTCAAGAATAAGATGGCAGAATATTATCTTTATATATTAATTCTCTAGAATGACCTAAGTGAAGTTGAGGATGAGTCGAAACAACTAATAACATACGAAGATCGATCTAGAAAGGAAATGTTATCGAAAGCACTCCAAAGAGCTTATGATAGTTTGGACATGGAGTTCATCTAAAAACTATATGATCACCAAGCAAATTAGTTTAATGAAATGGTACGTAGAGGTTAGAGTTGGGTAATTCCACGTATAACGTCCGATTTGGTCCACGTCCGACCACGACGTGGTAATTGTACGTGGAAATTTAAAATTTTCGATCATGAAAGTTGTGAGTAGTCATTTTTTGCATTTTTAGCTCATTCCTAAATGTGGTGAAGGTGGACGATAATAATTGATTTAGTATATATTGTGACATCATATTAAATTTTATTCCACCTCTAATTAACAATAAATATCACAATCAAAATTCTTATATTTATTGAAACCCAAAACATTTAAAAATGGAATAAATATGTTTTAAATACTATAATTATACTGCAAAATGTATTTTTATGATGAAAAAACTATAAAATTTCGAGTATTTTATAAATATTTTAACTTCATAATAATTATTCTGAATAGGGCTAAATTGTCTTTATTTTCAGCTAAAATCTGTAAAAAATGGGCTTTAACTTATAGCTCACTGGAAACCTGCAAATATAGCATATTTGCTAAGTTGAAATAATTGGCAAAATTACCACGTCAGTTTTGCAATTCCCACGTCAAATTACCCATCTCTACCGGGTAGAGGTGGTCATTAAACAGGGAAATGAAATAATATATTACAAGTACAATGTATACAATAATATATTTTAATATTTTCTTCACAACTCTCCTGAATATTTCCTTAACATTTTAATGTACCGTATACTGTATCTAAAATAGTATTACTTGTTATTGTATGTAGAGTATAAAAAATAGTCTTAAAAATAGAGTCGCCCGGTAGCTCTAATATATATAATATAGATTATATTAGATTATATAATCTATTCACTAAACTAATTCCATCAAGTAAATTGTTAACTGATTTTTTTCACAGAGCTGAATTCTATTTATTCTTTATATTGTTATTAATTCATAGTTAAATAAAGTTTTTAATAATAAAGAGTATGAATAAGTAAGTTATAAATAATAATAACCGTAATAATTATACTACACTAGTTGTTAGTAACTGTTATTATGGTGTGGTATTATTTTGCATTACATGACTTTAGCCGCATTTAGGAGCATGCGCTCAATTCTTCATTTTTTCCACTCCGTAGTAGAATGGATGAGTGTGTAGTTATTCCGTAGTTCAATTACATATTGGAGGCGTGTGCTGTGATTGAGCAGATATCTCTGCGAACTAAGTGTATAGCGTGGCGTGGCCGTGCCTCTAAGATCCCGGTGTCTGAGTTGAAGATGTCGTTTCCGTTCCGAACGCTTCCGAATGCGGAGTTCAACGAGCTCCTATCGATTCTGTCTCGTTTGGCCGTTGATGTGTTTATGTTTTACACTGATCACTAGTAAAAAATCGAGTATTTAGCTGTGAAGCCGAATTTGATTTAAACGGTGCGTAAATCTCTATTTGAGTTCAGTCTGAAGAAATACAGCGCGTGGAGTGAAGCGAACAACACGAACGAGCCCCCGTTTCACGTTAACTTCACAATTGACCCACTACAATTCAGATCCGCGTTTTACTCGGAGAAGAACAAAAGTGCGTTTTAGTACATCCCAGGGCTTGAAGTGGAACCACCCAAAAACAATTTATTCACGTAAAAAGTTCTTATTGATTACTCGAAACCACCAGTACTCGAGAAGAGCCAAAAGTCGAACACGAGCCTGACCATTGACAGATCCGTATCAAGCTAGATATATTAAGATATCAAAAAGAGCTTTGCAGCTGGTGAAGAAGGCAAAACGGAACTCAGACAAGCCATGAAAACAAGACACATAGAATAATTCAGAAAAATGATGAACCAATACTACAAAGGCGCAAAAGTTGCCAGCGTGTAAGACGTACTAAAAAGATTCAAACAAATATACAGAGAAGACCTAGACGTAAAACTCATCCCCAGCGAAAACATCAAAATGGTTGCAGGAACTATCTCCATTGACTGGATCAGAATCCTCGTTGATGGAAAATGGTGAATTTACACAAAGTGAGTACATAGATTAATAAAATTGCTTTTGTCAAGAATTATGAGTACTATATTTAGATAATTATTAATACTACAGGGGTCCGGCCCCATTTATAAGAGGGTTGACCAATGATTTTCGGACTCCCTATATAAATGAACCCAGTCTTACAAAATACCTTCATAAATAGCTTATATTTATGATTATTTTTATATTTTCAACAATATTATGATACAAAAAGTTAACTCAGAAGTGAGGTTCGTCATTTATAAGAGGGTTAGGAGCTTTTTTGAAAGGGTATCCCTCTTATAAATGAAAAGGGACCCCTCTTATATGCGGATTTCTGTAATAATACTAATTGGAGCAATATATTGAGAATATATATGGATAACTAAGAATATAATGATAGAATTGACATATAATATTTATTTCTTTGCCACACCAAGTATGAACATTCTATAAATTGTGAATGATGAAGTCGCTGCTGGAAAGTAATTCAATGTGAATTTGCAAATAATTGAAATAAGAAATTGCAATATGCCATCAATTACCTTTCGGATGATGTACAATCTTACTTATTTGGATGTGTCTTTTAATAATCTAACTAAGCTTTAAATCGATGATTATATTCCGAACTTGCAGGTTCTCAAAGCATCTTTCAACAAGTTCGAGTCCTTTAGCACAAAACTTAAAAATCTAACATATCTGGATATTTCAAATAATTAGATTAGTGAGTTGGTGTTGCCGCAGAATTTATTGTATTTGAACGCGCAAGGTAATAGAATCACGACCCTTGACGTCAGTGAGATAAGAACTCTGCGTGAATTGGATTTGAGTTAGAATCCTTTGGAGCATTTGAAGGCGCGTGCTTGTGAGGCTGTTGATTTGAGTAAGACGATTCTTTCTTTGGATTAGATGCGTTAAATAGTGCAGTTGAACATCCATTCCGTTGATTTCAGCGAAATTTTGCTGGACATTAAGGATTCGGAGGTTCTCCAGCTCCTTTTACTGGCTGCATAGGAAATACAGATTCGTGTACCCATTTCAATTTCTTACAATTCTCAGCGTGATTCTTCAGTTGGTTAGTTTAAGCCTTTGTTCTTCCACCTTCCAAAGTTGTTCGACATTGAGAGTTTTACAACTGTTAAGTACGAGTACGAACTCCCAGATTTGAAAACGGGCGATTATTGTGTTCCGAATGACAAAGTTCTGAGGAGATAGTGGGAGAATTATTTAAAGTAGTAAGGTGAGCGCCCTGAGGCCTACGTAGAGATTTCTGCTAAGCCCGATGCGCGCACGAAAGTGTTTGAGCTGTACTAGAGCCAGCGGAGTCAGGCCTGCGCGAAGTACCACAAGAAAGAGGCGAAGCTGACCGAGGAGGAGGAAATAGCCGTTTCAAGGGAGATAAACAACTATTTTAATTATAAGCTGTTCGGAATAAAACCAGGGGATAAAGCCGAGCATTTACAGTAGTTCGTAGATTTGATGCTTACAGATTCGGTTTTTCACCCACTCCCACGCGTTCAAATAGAAAACCAGCGATTGGTTCTAATGAAGGTTCCGCTCCAAACGGTATTTTCTGAGAATGTGGTCGTTCAGAATTTACAGTTATTTAACTGCGATTTGGAATACCTGCGAATAAACAAACTTAATTGCTATTTGAAGGAACTCAATTTGGTTCAGTGTGGAGTAGAGCACATATACCAATTATTGTTCGTACAGAGCTTTTACAGGCTGGTTAAACTCAGCGTCCTGGATTTGCTGCAGCTAAGCGAATTTAACCTCAAACTACTCGAAATGGTTCTCAGCGAAAATATTAACCTATAAGTAGTCAACGGAAAAGTATTCAATAACGGAAGCCGCTCAAAACTACTACAACTCACTGTTGACGATATGATCATCCAAAAAGCACAAAGAGTACAAATCGGAAGCTACTGGAACGAACTCAAAGAACTCATCAACAGATAAACAAGAAGCTTGTAATGATTTTAAATTAATAATTGATTGATTATACACAGTTTGTTTCACTTATGTAATTATCTATTACATTTCATTACCATTATTTTGATGTAGATTGTAAATAAATGATAATTAGAATTAATAAAACAAATATTTCAAATGAACATCTCAGTTCCTGCTTTGACCTTCGTATTTTTAATTCTTTTTGGTATATTTGTTGGTGTAACTACCTTCTTCTTGTAAACGAAGATTCCAGCTACTCCTCCGACAACGAGAATGATCACAGCTATAGAGACTCCAGCAGCGCAACCAACTCCGCATTTATTTTAATTATTTTTAATAGCGTAATCGAAAATTAAACTTGCTCCTTCGGTACTTGTAACGTTTACCATTTATTCTTGATCGTTATGGGTGAAATTTAGAGTCATTTACTTCTACGTCGGGTCTGAAATCGATATTTGGACTATATCTGCTGTTCTGATTAAAACGGAGGCATTTGAGTTTATTTTGAAGTTGTTTATGCTCACGGACTATCCTGCTGTTAAGTTGAATATGTTCGCAGCTTCGTATGTAACGTTATTCTCAGTGTGCTTTATGATGTGCATTGAACTGTTTTAGCTCACAACCTGGTAGTCATTTTGATTCACCAGATCAAACTCAGTTTGATTGCACCCGAACACGATTACATATTACAGTTCTAAGAACGCGTTCGTTTTCTCAACGTATCCTGTAACAAAATTCCTCTGAACAGCGCCCGAACTGGTTCCAATTTGATTCCAGTCACCAGTTCTGAGCTCTTTCTTTATGAATATTTAAGTTGGCTTCAGGAAGATGATCCCAATCGAGTCGTTGACCCCAGTTCCCTCCACAAAAAGCTTATTACAGGTGTATTATTTCAAATCATTGGTTATCATTTTGGAGTCAACGAACACCTTTTGGTCGAGAGATCCCAATTATCTGTTCAAAAAAGTGCTCCTGTAGTTTTCTGTGCTGTTATAGTTCGCAATTATCATTACTGACTGGTCGAACATGAACCAGGACCTGAACCCGCCAAGTTTATAATTGTAGTTGTAAAACTCCATTCCAACCACTCCAATCCCGTTCAAATCGGTTCCGCCCACGAATGTTGCATTGCTCATTTTAGACTTTCTAACTCCATCCACTTCACTGTTATTACGAGCAACAGTAAGCTCTGTAGTTCCTTGTAGAAGATACGGATCAACTGTAGGGAAGAAATCTGTGAATTACTACTGGTAATTCGAGTACAAGTACTCCATCCCATCTCCAGTGTACCAGCCGTGCAGATTCTCTCCATTAATGGATTCATAATCGCCAACTTTATAAGAGTGCATAGATATGGCAAAAGCATAGTTATCACGACGATGAACCACTCTAGCCATGGAAGAGTACCTTCTATGCAGGAATTCTGGCTGTGTAGCTGGGATTGTGGTATCGTTAAGAATTTCGATCATAATGGTGCGGGCTTGATTATAAATACCTAATTCGTCATAATGTGGCTTGGCTTTATTAATATGATGTTTTACTATATTCCTCATTTAAAGCTGCATTTATTTAGTTGAAGCTTATTTGCTTAAAACTGCAATCATCCCAACAAAATATTTACATATAACGTATTCTTATTCTTTTCGTGAGACACCTCTACCGTTAACCATATTCATCATTTGTCCGTTATACATTAGAGGCGTTTCTGCTTGCATTATATATTCGCATATATTAGCAAATCCTGATTTGCTGAAGTGATACATAGAATTTCCTTATAATATAGTAATTAGAGCTGTAATACCTGAAAACAAGGTATTTCCATAACTCGAAGAGGATACTATGGTACTATGTTAAATAAATGAATAGTCTTTGTAAAATCCATCCGAAATTGTGACGAAATCCAGAATGTGATCCATTGCGTGGAATGATGTATCGGACTCAGTTATATTTTGTGATATTAGTCCTCTCAAGAAGCAAATTCTAGCTGTATCAACTAAATTTCCGCCTGTTGATACAACAGGTTTGGAACAAATTGATCCCGAAAGGTTCCCGAAGAATCCTGGATTGGGTAAAAACCGCTTTGACGATGTGAGAAATTTGTTCATCAGTTCTGGAGAGATACTGTTTTAAATTAAAACAATTATGTTCCCTAGAACGTCTGGAATACCTATTTACCACTCCCACCAGTTTTAAGTTGTTCCAGATAATGGAGGACTGAGTTTTGCCAAATCTGCTTTGTAGTATGTGGTAAACACAAAGTC
Source organism: Hexamita inflata (assembly GCA_963988835.1). Classification (NCBI taxonomy): domain Eukaryota; phylum Fornicata; order Diplomonadida; family Hexamitidae; genus Hexamita; species Hexamita inflata. The sequence goes on from CAXDID010000008.1 coordinate 15,001, forward strand.
AAGTGCTTAAGATAATATATTCAGAGTAGTTGCGTTCTAAAAGTGAATGTTTGTGTAGTTTTTATATGGAGTTGTAGCATATGCTGTTGCAATTGCAAGTAAATTATTCACAGTTGATTGCAATTGCGGTCCTTATTCCATATTTTTATAAGATGACCAAAGATACGTACGATCCGTCGTATATACCATTGAGTTGAGATAAGAAGTTGCAGCGTTTTAATATGATGTAATAGTCCATGGACTACTTATTGAGTTATAGTTATTCTGTGTTAACGCATCTTTTTTATTTTATAATATAATATTTATATCCTTCAGCTGATCAGCTGTAATTCCCATTACTATTTATATAATGTGAATCATTTCTATGAAGTGGTTTTTATAACATTAGAAAAAAATTATATTTTTATATATGTATCTGTGTTATATGTTTCTGAGAAATATCACTTCACTGCTATATATTCAATTTTTGGTGAAACTAAATTAAATGATTGACTTAATTGTAACATAACTTAATAACAATATGATAAGTAAATTATACAGTAAGACTCACTATAACAAAGAATAGAATCAGGTATCAGTTAATCATTCCAGTTGTTTCCATTCCTATATAGAATTATGGATACTTTAGTTTCTGAAAACTTCTCTAATAACAGTAATAATAGTTTTAGAAATGATTGAGATAATAACCACTTCATATTAATGTTTGTCCTTTTGAACGCTCTTCAAGCGACCCTCATCAGGCACGGCGCGGTCATGCGCGACATCCCGATCCAGACGAAGCAAGACGACTGGATGAAGTACGAGATCTTCCAGCTCGACGTCCCAGAGGCCACCAACGACGCCCAGAACATGGTGGGCTACTCGCTGGTGATAAACTTCCAGGCCTCGCGTGCCATGGGGCTGGTGGTGTGCGCCTTCCCCACCTACCTGGAGTGCACCCAGGACGCCAACGCCCTCAACTTCTTCAACGCCACCGGAACCGTCCAGATCGACGGCTACGCGGCCAAGTTCGGTCTCACGTCTCCGCAGATATACGTGATGTTCACGCTGTCCGGGAGAAACCAGGTCGGCTCGGTCACCTTCCAGGCCCAGTCCGTCTACATCCTCACGCCCCAGTCCAAGCCCATGAAGGTCGCCGCCAACCAAGACCTGTACCTCATGGCCGCCAGGTGCGACGGCACTTCCTTCAGCCTCCTCATCGACGCCTCCGTCACCTTCTGCTCGAACGCGAACGCCCACGTGGACAGAGCGAGCTGCATGAACGCCCAGACCGGCCAGACCTCCTACGCCTTCAACAACCCAGACGTGTACACCTTCATCACGGTCTTCGCCACAGACGTGGAGCAGGCCCTCACGGTCGAGATGGACATCAGAGCCGGCGCCTTCGCCGTGAACGAGACCAACGTGCGCAAGGTCTACATGAACCCGAACTGCTACATCATGAACTCAGTGGCCCTCGGGAAGCTGACCAACTACATCTACACACAGGAGATCCAGAACTCGAGCTACCGCAGCAACATCACCTCCAGGCTCGTGGACGTGGACCACAACCAGATCGACGAGACCTCCCAGCTGATAGACTCCCTCACGTCCACCGACTTCAGCGTCATCACCCACGCGAAGGTGTCTTCTCCGGTGATGCCCTGGACCAACGACGAAATCCCCTTTCTGCTGCTCTGGTTCGTCGTCTCAAAGGACCTCACGGAGCTGAAGGCGGACACCGTCAAGGAGGTCGCGAGCCACCACGTGCTCAACAACGCCGTCGCGCTGCCGGGCATGAGCAACCTGCAGAACCTGAGCTACGACCTGGCCTTCGTGGGCGGCGAAGTGGACCTCGGCTTCTACGTGACCCACAAGTACGGCTTGCTGGGCGACTCCTGCGCCGTGAAGAACGGACGCTGCCAGCTGCTCCTCGACAACAACACCCAGATCAAGGTGGCCGACTTCATCCTCTACTACGCGGTCTACGGCAGCTTCCAGAGCTCCGTCATCTACGCCCCGCTCCAGGTCATGGAGCCGAACACGATCGTGTACGACGTGGTGCAGAAGAACCAGGGCTCGCGCTACTACCGCATGAAGGCGAAGGACCTGCTCGAGGGCAAGCTCTACGTCACCTCCAACGACTCCACCGCACCCCTCGCGGTCGTGGTCTCTTCCGCGGTCTACCTGCCCCAGAAGACCGACCGCGCCGTCCAGGTGGCGGAGGGCCTCGGCGCCGTGGAGCTCGTGCTAAAAGAGGGCTCGTTCGACAACGGCGAGATCTTCGTGCACGTCCAGAACGCCGCCAAGAAGAACGTGGAGGTCCAGGTCGAGTTCGTGTCCAGCAACGTCATCAGCGAGATATTGGTCAACCAGGAGGAGAAGACGATCCAGCTGGCCAAGGGCGTCAGCGTGGTCGCTGGCGTGAAGATCCCGGCTCCGATCGTGACGGCCTTGACCAACGGGAACACAGCCGCCTACTTCTCGCAAATGGTCTTCCAGGCATACGCGGCGCTCCCGGCTGCGTGCGACGTAACCTTCGACCAGTTCGGCTCCAGGAAGTACTTCCGCTACGCCTCGCTATCACAAGCTTAGAACCTGGTTTCCTTCAACATCAAAATCACAGCCAAGGCGCTCTACGACAACGAGTTCGTGTACGTGAACATCACCAGCGAGTGCGACGCCGAGCTATTGATCATTCCAGCCGCCGTCCACTAAATGGAGGAGAACTTTGATACAGTAGTTCCAGTGATGCCCAACAAGGCCGTTTTCGTGCACGAGCTAGTGATTGGAATTGAGCACGAAATCATAATTGAGGGAGCAGAGCACAGTAAATTATTTATTTGTCCATACCCAATGATTAACAGTAGAGCAAGAGAAGAAACTTGTGAAATATTCGCCTCAAATAGTGACTTCAGAATAACAACAAACTCAGATTTGTACAAAAACTTTCAGTTCATTTACTACACTTTGGAGAGCGATGAACTTACACCAGGAAAATAAATGCACCTTTAAATGAAGGAAATGCTCGTTTTGGGTAACAATGACGCACACAACTAGCTTATTTAGCCAAATACATAATAATCGCTAGTTTTTCGGTCACTTTACAGAGAAAAGCAGTTCTAACTCGAAGTACACATCTAAAATAATGTAAATATTTGCGTTTTTACCCAATACTAAGATGATATTAACTAGATATGCGATCAAATAATCACGGAATCAGGATCATACTATTTTGACACAAAACTAAATTAATAAAGCACAAACGCGATTATTTATATAATAGCATAAAATAACGCATAAATAACATCCCAACTGGAAATAGCCGGAGTATTCATGAAAAATCTGTTAAATAACACCTTAAAAACCATTAAATTATATGCTGGAGACTACTAATTCTCAAGATATGTTAGAAGCGATAATTAAAACAGTATTCTTTTCACTGCTGTGATATAATAAGATCAGTACTTCACTGACAAGATCCCAGAAGTGATGTTCGAGAAGAAAGTGGCCATGTTCGTGAACGTCAACAACGTGGCCAGGAGAAACAGGTACATGTGGGCCGAGACGCAGTGCGGCGCCCAGGGCCTCGTGATCCCTCCCAGCGACGATACGGACTTCTTCGTGACCCTGTATGCGAAGGAAGACATCACCGTCGAGCTCCAGTCCATCGAGAAGAAACACCAGTACAACCTGGACTACGGCAAGTACAAGAAGATCTCCACCGAAGCCGCCGAGAACGTGGACTTCGTGCTCGACTCGGCCTACGCGCCCTCCGGAGCCATCATCGAGACCGGCACGGGCACGCTCAAGTCCAGCTTCAGCTACTACCACGTGCCCTCCACCGGCGCCGCCAACTCCCAGCCGCTGGTCACCGAGTCCCAGACCAACGGACAGGTGAAGGCCGTGCTCAACTCCACCAACGACCGCCAGAACTTCTTCGCCTCCGTGGAGACCTCCGCCGGCGCCGAGTTCGTGCTCTACCACAGCTACATCGACACGAGGCCCCAGGTCTCCTCTCAGAACATCCGCGTGAACATGAGCTCCAAGGACGGCTTCCTCACCGTCGTCGTGGACCCCGCCAGCTACGTGTCCGGCGTGCGCTACATGGTCTACGTCCTCACCGAGGGCCAGGGCAACGAGAAGACCGCGTGCGGCATCCACAGAGGCCAGCTCATCTCCGACAAGGCCAGGCTCGCGGATGGAGAGGCGGTGGTCGCCATCAACACCACCGTCGCCCTCGAGAAGGGAGCCAAGTACTGGCTCAACGTCATCGCCGCCGACTCCCACGACATCAACATCGCAGTGGCCTACAAGCCCATCGAAGCCCGCCTCGGCATGGACCTGATCGACGAGCAGTACTACGAAAACGAAGGAAACCAAGACCTCACCTGGATCATCTGGGTCGTGCTCGCGGTCATCATCGTCGTCGTGGCCGTCGTCGCCCTCTTCTACTTCATGCAGCGCAAGAAGTACGTGGTGCTCGTGGACCAGGACATCGCCAGAAAAGACCAAAACGCAAGAAGAAAGGCCGCACAGCAAGTCGGCGGCCTCGAAGACAGTCAGTGAGCGTTCTTCTTCATTTACAACATTTTTTGCTTTTATGTTTTATTAGTCATGTTGGAAATAAATTTAAAGCATTTAATGGATATATATTTTTTATTAATTCTATTTGATGTTTTACACTTATTGGAATTATATTTTAGAGTTTTCTGATTAACACATATCGTATATTATACCCTTGTCAAATTGGGTAAAATTATAGTTGAAAGCTAAGCTTCCACTCAAAGATGAATCAAGATAGGAACACTTAATGGATTTAATCGCCGATATGAGTTAACACATTAAACCTGTTGTTCTAGTTTGTTGATTGTTAGCATTATAATAGTGTTCTTTTTAACATTTAATACTATTTTTCTAATATTAAATTTATAAGATATCATTTTGTTTGATAATACATCACAATTAAGTAATTCGTATTGATAACTTTTGTTCAGTATTAAGTTAATTAATTGAACGTATTTCTTTCAAGTCTTTGAATCTTCCATTATATACAATTGAAGTGGGTAACTAAACGAAATAGTATAATTATTGTTATTTAGTATAATATTTCCTAATTATATTTTTGATAAAAACGGGTATACTACAGAAATCCGCATATAAGAGGGGTCCCTTTTCATTTATATATCTAAATATATCTATATAACATAATGTTATATAAATATTAATAACACAGTAATGGTCTAAAACATTTAACACGTGTGTGGTAAAAATAATTTCTTCATCAAAATCGTATATTTCCAGATTTTTTGTTTTTCATTTATATGTATATATGCACGTGCTAAAAATATATTTAAAATATCTTAAATATCAATAATGCTAAAAATAAAAAACTCAAATTTTGGCCTTAATTTTACTCATATCTTTTTCAATATGCAAGCTGCTGCTGCCGTATTCAACGGTGTTATACATAGGTATATACGTGATTATTTGTACAAAGTATACAAAACTTACTAAGAAAAATATTTTTTCATTAGTAAATTTATAGGTCCAAATATGAAATTGTAGTAGAAAAATGCTCAAGAATTCATCAATGATAATAACATAACCCGATTAATTTTCAGTTAATTAGAACAGTGATAATGAACTGCCATAATAAAGATACAAGCATCGATTAGATTCACTATATTTTGACTTCATTCAGAAGTGTCGATTTTATTATTGAAGTCATCATTTTACATGTTAGACTGTTTAAATATTATGTCATTTTTATTGCGCAATATTGATGTTAGTGCGAAACAAATAATTGCGGCATTTATACATTAAATATTTATTATGAAAATTACATTATTTAAAGCATTTATGAATATTTTCACTTCAATGCAAATGCAAATTATATAATTCAAGTTAATCCTGAAGATATTTGAAACATTCATAAATAATGCATAATACATCTGATACCATAATGACATTTAACTCATTATATTATTATTTGATTAATAAATTTCTTCATCTTCGTTAATTATGTTTTCGTTAACATTATTTGGAGCTTTTACAAACTCTGATAGCAGATTCGTAAATATTTAGTGAATATGAAGTTATAAATATAATATCAGCTCAATAATTTTTGCATCTATCAAAGTAAATTATATATACAATTTTGACATTAAATATACAATTTAAAAATTTAACAATGAAAAATTCTACATTACTCTCAGTTTAAACATAAAATATAAACATATAATTAGTTATTATTTTATTCATAATTATTTTAATATTTATTATTATGTTATTAGGAGTGGATATGTATTTACACAGCTTTATATAAAATATGATTAATTACATAACATAAACAGTTTTATAATTATTATAAAAACACTATTTTAAACATAATATTTTTTGTATCTGTAAATATGAAATGATCAACTTCAGTAAATATCCACTTCTCCCATGGGCCACCAAATGTCTATCACAAAAGTTGTAGATTGTAATATATAGTTACTCAAAAAGCATCACGTTTATAGCAAATGCAATATAAGTTGACTATAGTGAAATAAAGTCAACTGCCACAATATACCACCCTTATAAACAAGAAGATACTTTATTTTTACACACCACGTCATTTAACCTTTAATGACAACTTAATATTTAATTGTAAATATAACATACCGTTGCAGAGAATGCAATAAATGCTACACCTTAATGAATATATTCTTAATAAGAATAAATACACGGTAGCTGTAATATCTTATAACTATCTCACCCATCTTCTCTGAAAATTTAATAACCTAACATTAATATTATATAAACATTAATAACACATTAATAACACGATAAAGTATAATACTATCATTTCTGAATTGATATAATTTGATGACATCTCAAATAATTAACACTGAATATATAGAGTCCTTTATGTACAGTAGTAAAGAACGCGTTAAAATGAAAATATCATTTTAAAATGTTTCTTGTGATTGAAGTAATTGATTATTTAGTAGATGTTTTTGAGATGTACCAAAAGAGCCGATATATGATAAATATTGATAAATGACTAAAATATACACTTGGGCTATATATCCGATATCAACGGACAAAGCAATTATATATATATTTTGTGACTAAAACTTTATTTGTTTTGTATATTTAAAATGTAATCTAATTATTTTAATATATAATTGTAAAATATAATTATATCATTAACTAACAAATAATATAGACAAATAAATATATATTAGAAACAACTGTCCCATTAGAATACTTGACCTATTATAATCTTTTATGATTTCTTGTAACAATTTTGAATTCTATTGTTTATTTTACCTCCTCAATTCTAATGTTTGTCCTTTTGAACGCTCTTCAAGCGACCCTCATCAGGCACGGCGCGGTCATGCGCGACATCCCGATCCAGACGAAGCAAGACGACTGGATGAAGTACGAGATCTTCCAGCTCGACGTCCCAGAGGCCACCAACGACGCCCAGAACATGGTGGGCTACTCGCTGGTGATAAACTTCCAGGCCTCGCGTGCCATGGGGCTGGTGGTGTGCGCCTTTCCCACCTACCTGGAGTGCACCCAGGACGCCAACGCCCTCAACTTCTTCAACGCCACCGGAACCGTCCAGATCGACGGCTACGCGGCCAAGTTCGGCCTCACGTCTCCGCAGATATACGTGATGTTCACGCTGTCCGGGAGAAACCAGGTCGGCTCGGTCACCTTCCAGGCCCAGTCCGTCTACATCCTCACGCCCCAGTCCAAGCCCATGAAGGTCGCCGCCAACCAAGACCTGTACCTCATGGCCGCCAGGTGCGACGGCACTTCCTTCAGCCTCCTCATCGACGCCTCCGTCACCTTCTGCTCGAACGCGAACGCCCACGTGGACAGAGCGAGCTGCATGAACGCCCAGACCGGCCAGACCTCCTACGCCTTCAACAACCCAGACGTGTACACCTTCATCACGGTCTTCGCCACAGACGTGGAGCAGGCCCTCACGGTCGAGATGGACATCAGAGCCGGCGCCTTCGCCGTGAACGAGACCAACGTGCGCAAGGTCTACATGAACCCGAACTGCTACATCATGAACTCAGTGGCCCTCGGGAAGCTGACCAACTACATCTACACCCAGGAGATCCAGAACGCGAGCTACCGCAGCAACATCACCTCCAGGCTCGTGGACGTGGACCACAACCAGATCGACGAGACCTCCCAGCTGGTCCGCGCCCTCACGTCCACCGACTTCAGCGTCATCACCCACGCGAAGGTGTCTTCTCCGGTGATGCCCTGGACCAACGACGAAATCCCCTTCCTGCTGCTCTGGTTCGTCGTCTCGAAGGACCTCACGGAGCTGAAGGCGGACACCGTCAAGGAGGTCGCGAGCCACCACGTGCTCAACAACGCCGTCGCGCTGCCGGGCATGAGCAACCTGCAGAACCTGAGCTACGACCTGGCCTTCGTGGGCGGGGAAGTGGATCTCAGCTTCTACGTGACCCACAAGTACGGCCTGCTGGGCGACTCCTGCGCCGTGAAGAACGGACGCTGCCAGCTGCTCCTTGACAACAACACCCAGATCAAGGTGGCCGACTTCATCCTCTACTACGCGGTCTACGGCAGCTTCCAGAGCTCCGTCATCTACGCCCCGCTCCAGGTCATGGAGCCGAACACGATCGTGTACGACGTGGTGCAGAAGAACCAGGGCTCGCGCTACTACCGCATGAAGGCGAAGGACTTGCTCGAGGGCAAGCTCTACGTCACCTCCAACGACTCCACCGCGCCCCTCGCGGTCGTGGTCTCTTCCGCGGTCTACCTGCCCCAGAAGACCGACCGCGCCGTCCAGGTGGCGGAGGGCCTCGGCGCCGTGGAGCTCGTGCTGAAAGAGGGCTCGTTCGACAACGGCGAGATCTTCGTGCACGTCCAGAACGCCGCCAAGAAGAACGTGGAGGTCCAGGTCGAGTTCGTGTCCAGCAACGTCATCAGCGAGATATTGGTCAACCAGGAGGAGAAGACGATCCAGCTGGCCAAGGGCGTCAGCGTGGTCGCTGGCGTGAAGATCCCGGCTCCGATCGTGACGGCCTTGACCAACGGGAACACGGCCGCCTACTTCTCGCAGATGGTCTTCCAGGCCTACGCGGCGCTCCCGGCTGCGTGCGACGTAACCTTCGACCAGTTCGACTCCAGGAAGTACTTCCGCTACGCCTCGCTATCACAAGCTTAGAACCTGGTTTCCTTCAACATCAAAATCACAGCCAAGGCGCTCTACGACAACGAGTTCGTGTACGTGAACATTACCAGCGAGTGTGACGCAGAATTATTGATCATTCCAGCCGCTGTCCACTAAATGGAGAACATTTATTCAGTTGTTCCAATCTTGCCCAATAAAGTAATTTTCGTTCATGAAGTGGTGGTTGGAATTGACAAGAGAGTTGAAATTGAGAGTGAGTCAGAGAGTTCAGGGCAGCTTTTAATTTGCCCGTTCCCCGTTCTGTTAAAAGCAGTTGAGGAAAACGGGTGTGTAAACTATTTTGTGTAAACACAACCGGGTTAAAAATTATAGTTCGCCGTTGAAATCAGCATGAGCTTCTTCAAAGATAATCAGTTCGCGTACTACACACTGAAAACTGACGAAGTGGAAAATGACATTGTCATGAGAGCCGCTACAAACGACATTTTTAATATTGGAGCGGGAAATATTTACTAAACATTCGTAAACTAAAATTCTAACAAATACTTCACAGTTTCCACACCATACAACGAAAATAACTTCTACATTGAAGTGCTGAATGTTACCGCGTCACTATGCGTGTCCAATACATTCGATGGATGCGATATTTCCATATCACAGCCAGGAACTTTCGTTTACCCACTGTATTTCCAACAAACAATATACTTGAAAGCATATTCTACTTCCAAATCTACGCCTCTGGTATTCACCTCATATTTCGCACAATCCCTTCAGAATAAAACTAAATTAGTTTAACTTAAAGCGAATAAAAGCGAGCTCTTCACCTTCACTCGTAAAAACAACAATAATTCAGTTCTATTTGCTGTTGTGGCTCAAGAAGAATTTTATAACCAAGACCAGATCCCAGAAGTGATGTTCGAGAAGAAAGTGGCCATGTTCGTGAACGTCAACAACGTGGCCAGGAGAAACAGGTACATGTGGGCCGAGACGCAGTGCGGCGCCCAGGGCCTCGTGATCCCTCCCAGCGACGATACGGACTTCTTCGTGACCCTGTATGCGAAGGAAGACATCACCGTCGAGCTCCAGTCCATCGAGAAGAAACACCAGTACAACCTGGACTACGGCAAGTACAAGAAGATCTCCACCGAAGCCGCCGAGAACGTGGACTTCGTGCTCGACTCGGCCTACGCGCCCTCCGGAGCCATCATCGAGACCTGCACGGGCACGCTCAAGTCCAGCTTCAGCTACTACCACGTGCCCTCCACCGGCGCCGCCAACTCCCAGCCGCTGGTCACCGAGTCCCAGACCAACGGACAGGTGAAGGCCGTGCTCAACTCCACCAACGACCGCCAGAACTTCTTCGCCTCTGTGGAGACCTCCGCCGGCGCCGAGTTCGTGCTCTACCACAGCTACATCGACACGAGGCCCCAGGTCTCCTCCCAGAACATCCGCGTGAACATGAGCTCCAAGGACGGCTTCCTCACCGTCGTCGTGGACCCCGCCAGCTACGTGTCCGGCGTGCGCTACATGGTCTACGTCCTCACCGAGGGCCAGGGCAACGAGAAGACCGCGTGCGGCATCCACAGAGGCCAGCTCATCTCCGACAAGGCCAGGCTCGCGGATGGAGAGGCGGTGGTCGCCATCAACACCACCGTCGCCCTCGAGAAGGGAGCCAAGTACTGGCTCAACGTCATCGCCGCCGACTCCCACGACATCAACATCGCAGTGGCCTACAAGCCCATCGAAGCCCGCCTCGGCATGGACCTGATCGACGAGCAGTACTACGAAAACGAAGGAAACCAAGACCTCACCTGGATCATCTGGGTCGTGCTCGCGGTCATCATCGTCGTCGTGGCCGTCGTCGCCCTCTTCTACTTCATGCAGCGCAAGAAGTACGTGGTGCTCGTGGACCAGGACATCGCCAGAAAAGACCAAAACGCAAGAAGAAAGGCCGCACAGCAAGTCGGCGGCCTCGAAGACAGTCAGTGAGCGTTCTTCTTCATTTACAACATTTTTAGCTTTTATGTTTTATTAGTCATGTTGGAAATAGAATCTTTAGAGTTTTCTATCCTTTCAAACCAATGAATACATTATTATTTTAAATTTAATTATTCTACGTGGTTGACTGGAATAGAATAGTTCGATAATAGGATGTAATGTACGAAAATATCTTGGTTAAATAAGGTTAACACAATTTATTTATATACTAACAATAAATCCAGTACAGACGTAATTTACGGTGTGATGTCTTTCTTATACTAACAATACTAACAATAAATCTCTAAAATCACAAATATTAATTTTCAGTTTAAAATAGACTTTATTATTAGTGATCAACATTTAGTATACAAAATAAAATATTTCTTTATATATCTCAAAGTTTTTAAGTGATTACTGTTTATATTGGTTCATTTATGTATAATTATAATACATTATATAATACATTAATTATATAGAGTTTGCAAAGTGAATCTACATAAACAAATAATATGACCTTTATAAATAATAAACTATAACACGCTTTCAGATTTGAGCATATTACTTGTATAATTAAACATTAAACTATATCCACTCCAATGGGAAATCTATGTTCTTCAAATGAATACAATTACTCCTATAGTCCAGAATTTGAGTTAATTGAGATTAAGCAGCCTCACTTCAACTCGCCAGTTGATTCATTTTCCGAATCGTTCGATTACAAATACAAAGACGCGTTTATCAACTATGTGAGCCAAACTGGATTCACCATGAACAAAAAACAAATCCAAAATTTGAGCAAAGCACAAAACGAATCCACTTTATTCGAATCAGTTTTAATAAAATGAGAATTTCAAAAAGTTGTATCGCTTCAATATTTTAAATAAAATAAACTTTAAAAAGTAAAAAAGTTCTCTTATTATTTCGTGCCAAAAAATGTCAGCGTATTTAACTGACGTTTCCAAACTGCTGACGCCGTTTATCCCGCATTACTCGCAGCCAGCCAAGTTGTTCGAGGCCGTCCCGGGCCAGTTCTTCAGGTACACCGGCTTCCAGGGAGTCGCCTCCATTTGCTTCGTCGACTTTCTGACGCGCCCGCAGATTCTGATTTCTCTGACCAACGAGAAGGAGGTGCTGTTCCTGCACTTCGTCCCGCCGGAAGGAGAGCAGAAGTTCTCCCCGGTCCAGGAAACGAACCTGTGCTTCGACGGGACGCGCTCTGTGTTCATGTTCCAGCTACAGAATGCGAAGGCCAGAGACGAGTTTCTGGAAGTGGCCAATCGGTGCGCGAAGAAGTTCGTGCAGTTCCAGGTGTTCGAGAAGAAGGCCCAGAAGCCAGAGAAGAACAAGGACAAGTTCATCAGCTGCAACTTCAGGCCGGTCTTCAAGATCCAGATCAAAGCCGAGGTCCATGCCGAGAACTTCGCCTTCACGCCGAAGCAGCTGGACCGGGCGAAGACCCTGCTGAAAGAACTGAACCTGGACTTCGTGGACGAGCAGTCCATCCTGAAGCAGCTCGTGTTCGGGCCCGTGCGCAAGTCCTACGCCCAGGTGCAGCACCGCATGTTCGACTTCAAGCCGGTGCTCTGCAACTACCAGAAACCGGAGGCGGAGCCAGTGCCCGTGAGCCAGCAGAAGCAGGTCAAAAACAGGCTGCCCACGCCGCAGTACATCCACGGCCAGAAGCGTGGGGCGCCGAAGTCCATCATCAAGAACCCGAAGTCGTTCACGGACTTCAAGGCAGAGATGGAAGAGTCTCTCGGCCAGAGCGGCGCCGTGCAGAAGCGGGTCTCCTTCGTGGAAGAGGACAGGAAACCCGCAAAGAGCCTGGGCAACGCCATCATGTCCTTTTTGGAGCAGAAGAACAAAAGCGAGCGGAAGAAGGAGGCCAGCGACGACGACATAGTGTGATTTGAGTTATAAATAGCTGTAGACACGCTGAACACTTGGATGTTACTATTTGTTTACGATCAACAAAACTGAAAGTTATATAATTGAAACCAAGATGAAAGCTAACATCTTGAACTATGATTAAATGAATATTGTATGTTAAAAGATATGAATACAAGCGGTAAAGTATGAATATTAGAAACGTAGTCAGATAGAGTTCTTGTCATCAGTTGCAGTGCAGGTCTGATTCTCATCACGATGAGAGGTGGAAACACACGAAAACATTACGCGCCTGAACTGCGCCGCCTGGAACAAACTACGCTTTTGAAACGGAAAATGAATGTAATTCAATTACAACCGTGATAGTGGTTAAACATTGAACGTGCGTCTACAACATAGGGCATAGTTGAGTTTGTAATATAGTAATTTTAATTAATAGCTTCTACAGATAGTACTGTGTAGAAACAGCCAAAACCAAAATAGAAAGTTAAGAATAATATTGAAATGCATGAAAACGAAACAATAAATTGAAAAACAAAATTATATAACCCCCGTGTTGGGACCTGCTGGATTTTCGTTTTGAACCAGTTTTGATTACAAAATCAACGCTTGGTTCAAAGGTTTGGAGTGAAATATACTGGTTATCTTTACAATTGTTATCAATAGCAATAATCTGAAATTCAAATTGACTGCGTTGAATTAATAGTAGAACAAGAATAAGAGAGTAACGCCAACAAATGAATTGATACTCATCTCCATCAATCCAAAAATTCAAATACTTCATGAACATCATTAATTTTATTACGGTAAAGTCTCACAAGTAGACTAGGTGCCTAGTCTCACAAATAGAACAGAGTACAAATGACGAATAGACTATTGATTTTCAAAGCTTATTCGTGAGATATCTCGTTTAGTCTTATTTACCAACCACTTTGTTCTATTTGTGATAACCTTACGTTAATAAAAAATAAAACTATTATTATTGAATTGATGAGTGATTTTAATTGAATCTTAACAAAAGACTAATAAATTAATTTTATATATGTTCTGACCTTTATCAGGTAGTTCAAATTCTGATATTTATTTGTAATTAAGTTTGGTCTATTCGTCATCTCTGTTCTATTCGTGAGATATCTCAAAATATCTGAAAACCACATGAAATGACAAATAAACTATTCATTTTCTCTAGTACTATTCGTGAGACTCGGCACCTAGTCTACTTGTGAGACTTTACCGTATTAGGAATCTATTTATAGTTAAATGACTGTTATTTTATTATATTATTAATAATAGTAATTTCCACTCTATATATTTCTCAAAATGGAGAGTGACGAGGAGCTACTCAAGAAAATTAATCAATCTAAGTATAGTAATACGAATAATGTGTAAAATCCGTCTAATGCGGGGATGTTTTGTCAGATATGCAACTATCCAGCTATTTATTATTGCATTACATGTAGGACAGCGTATTGTGGAGTCAAGCATTTGGTGATTGATGATATTTCGGCACATGTAGAGATTTGCGGCTAGTTATCTCAGCTTTTTAGGATTTAGAAGCTTCCTATGCACGAGTAGCAAAAGCAGAACATTGAGGACGAGATTTTCGAGTTAAAGCAGTAGTGTTACGACATTTGTTACAAAAAATCGTAGCAGTTCGCATTGAATGATAATTTGGAGTATGCGTTGGTAGCTGCTGAGCGTAGTTACAGTTTTGCCTCTCAGATTCACGGTGTGTAGAGTTTGTTCGCGTTAAAAGCATCGTTGTACGTGAGTTATGTGAGCATTTAGATGGGTTAGATTACTATAGTGAGCGAGAATCTGAAAAACGCTCAAGTTCAAAAGCTGGAGAATTACTACTAAAAAATCGCCAAGTCCATAGTCCCAACCGGGGTCATTTCCGACTTGCGTTTAATTGCTTAAATTGACCCCTCCCACTCCTATTTACAAAATAACAAAGCTGCGACTGAGAACGAGTTTCTAAATAACAGTTTACACGAGCTCGTTTACAGAACTCAATAGGGCAAGTTTTTAGCCCAGATAACTGCATAATTGAAGGAAACTGAATCTCTTTTAAGGTCTAAATCTGGGGATATGGGATATAAACGAGATTTAGCTGCTTATTTGTACTTTACGGTAATCTCAAGCGGACTAATAAGCACGGACACGGTACTAGCGTTATTTAAACTGTATAATGCGATTCAAAAAGATAGTTGCAGATAATAAGCAATAAACATTCTCGAACAAACACTCAGCGAGTTCCTCTGCCCAATTTTAAAGTACCAGCACAAAGAAATGATTCAAAAACACCTCAGCTGCAAACTTAGCACCCAATAACAAATCACATTCCACAGAAACCTCATGCACATTCAACCATACCTACACAACGACAATGAAACCGAAGCCACATTAAAAATAATCAGCCAATTCTGCTATGGACAAGTTGATATTCTACTACTAGAATAAATACCCGTTGATAAAGACAGCTTGCCCAACTTAATTCTACAAGCTCTCAAACAAATTCTGTGAATGAAATATTACTATTTTATTAGATATCATTTGTGAGTTATTTAAACAACCATATAAATAACTAATCCGATATACTATAATATTAACCACTCCACATTTATGATACCTCTTCGTGTAACATCTGGATGCATCGGATGTGGACAATGTGTTATGCAATGCCCTACTCGTTGTTTAATGATCCGTAACGGAAAGAGAGTTTATGTATCTAGTGAAAATTGCTCACTTTGTGGACACTGCTTCGCAATATGCCCTGTTGGCGCCATTGATATATTCAACATGACAGCCGATTAATGCTAAGTCGATATTAAAAACCTATAGAATATTGACACAATAATAAAATACAGAAGATCAATTAGAAAATATAATCCTGAACCATTACAACGAGAAGTACTAGAATAATTAGTAGACTTCACTAAATATGCTCCATCTGCTTGCAATTTTAGACCATTGCGTTTCCTATGTTTATCTAGACATTGTATGGACGAAGTCGGTGCAATGATTGCTCGAGAAATGTCAGGATAATTCCCTAAACTACCATAACAATAAGATCAGCTTGATATAGTATTTAGAGGTGCTCCACATTGTATTGTAATCTATGTTGAATCCAATCATACTCACACTGGAATGGATGATGCAATTACAGTGGTGGGCCCTCGAAATGCTTTTTTGAATTAGGAAGAAGAATGAAGTTTATTATTTGAATCTTACTTATATCACTATCCGGCTCAATAATGAGTGTGTTCTCCCTCCTCATCAATACACTCCATGACTCTATTTACTATTGATTTGTAAAGTGCTTCAATCACATCAAGGCCTGGTTGAGCCTTGGATAGCTGTGATACAATAATTAAAGTATATAACTCTGTATATACTTCAATAATAAGTTTCAACTTTACCCAACGTTGTATAATTTAACAATCAAGAAAATTGATTTCTCATTATGATATGGAAGTGGAAGATCATAAGTAAAATAACTGTTGTTTTAGAGTAGCATCAATATATTATTTAATGCTGGGCCCGACTAACCCACTTGATTCCATTCTTCAAGAAACAAAAAGGCATTCATTATTTGTATTTTGAGAATGAAAGCGACTGTAACTACCTGAATTATAATTCTAATTAAGCGATGTACCCAAACTTCATCTTGAGCTCCCGGTTGAGATTGAAAGAAAAAGTCCTCCATTGTTTTTCGTGATTAAGAAATACCTAAAATCGTTTAGATTGACCCAGTTAAAGATGAACACCGAGGTCCTCTGCGGATCCAGTGCTTGCGCTACTAGTTATAAATTACATATTGCGTCCGTACACCAATTGTTGGATCCTCTTATTCTTTTCTCCAATCAGGCTTAACTACCATATATTTTCGAGATAAAATCTTTCATATGTTAGCTTTGTTGACTAAAACTTAGAAATTACAGGGACATCTTAAACGAGTGATATAACTAGTTCAGATTGGTACAATATTTTATGAATTCTTCCGTTGGACCCAAAAATGAAGAGAATATAAACGCTTCAGAACTGCCTAAGTTTGTTAAGTGAATTAGTTGACCTTCCCTAAACATCTTCTACCGCGTTTATTTTTGTCATTGCCGTCCTTTTAATGCATGTGGTAATTTCTATTTTTCCTTTTTGGAATATTAAATACCGACTTTGAATAGTCGATTATGGTCTAATACGATCGAAATCATATTTTTGGCCCTCTTGTGTTAATGAGTAGTTCATGAATAATCTCCAACTTGAGATTATATATTGGAATTTGTCATCCGCATTAGAAGTGGCAAAATATTTTAATATATAATTACTCACATAGTAAACAAGAAAAAGCAATTCCACCTCCCATAACTGTATTACGATGACCCAACTTGAACTTTTAGCCCAATCGAAGGGAATTGGAACTTTTTGGGCAGGTATGTTAAAAACACAGGGAAATTTATCAGCTTAAATAAAGTAAAGAATAAATTTGTAAGAAGATGATATGATATGCGGTTGTTTAGGTATAGGTATGCCGGCTTTGAAATACAAGCGTAGTGTAGGAAGAATTCCGTATCATGTTGATTTCCTTGAATGACCTTGTTGTTTATCTCTTTTTTCTATTTCATTTGAAATATGTGCATCATTGATTTTAGTAATTTAATAAATGTAATTTATATTTTAATAAGTGTTTTTTAAAATAATAGTAATGCTTTAAAGCGTAATTGTATTGGTTGGTAAAGTATTAATTTCATTTTAGCTCACTTCCGATGACGTTTTCTACTTGTTCTACCATGTCTGTGATAAGTCTGAGCCTGTTTTGTCTCATTTGGTCGTGCATGACAGCGATTGTGATGATAGTATTGTGTAGCTCTAGTAGTAGTCGCTATTGTTCTTCAAGGCATTTAAGCGGCTAATTATTTAGGCTTATTTGTTGCACAAGCGAAGCTGCTTTAAGGATCATCTCGTGTATTCCAACTTGTTTTACGTCCAGTTGTTATATTTCAATATTCTTCAGTTTTATTAAATTGTCGTAGAATTCGATCAGTTAGAATTCCTTGTCGGCCGTGGTTTTGATTATTTTTATGAGGTCGTTCAGTTTCTGCTTCAGTTCCTGAGCGGTGAACAGTTTATTCTGTTTCAGCTGTTCGGAAATTTGTTTTGCGACTTCCATTGGAGTGGAGAAAAATGTTGAATAATAAACGTAGTAGAGAACTGACCATTTGATGAAATCAGTTAAAAATTTTACATAAAACATTTAACATAGCCTCACTCAAAAGGGTGCTACTTCAAAAACAACATTATTTTTGGATACATTTCACTTATAAGGGGGTGGGGTTGAAAATAGTAAGCCCTTTAAGTGAAAAGGTTACCCCCGTTGAGAGCGAGGTTATGTAGTAGTAGTATGCATATCACCGTAAACAATTACGTCAAACTCCTCACAGAATATCCGTTAGCTCTTCCGAACACGTGGTTTCCGAACTGATGGAGATTTGTTTTGGAATATATATATATATATATATATTCATTTCACTTCCTCGAGACGGCACAAACAGACTTCATTGAGACTTTCGAAAGCAAAACATGGGCTCTCGCATATATATATATCAAACCTTTCTCACTGTATATTGTTGTCTTTATTGATTTCTTCAACGTGTGCCATATACTGAGCTGATATTCTGTTGAACTATGAATTCACCTCGATCATGTTCATTTACGCGGTTTAGATTTGTTTTCTCACATAAATTGAGCACTGTGTGATTCTCTGAACCTATTTTTTGTGCTTGAACGTGTTTTCCCTGTGCGCGCTTAGGATGAGTTATTCTGTACTCAGTACCTCCGTTCCTATGCGTTTTATCCACGCGCAGTCGTTTCTGCCCCCGTTTTGAATCTGCTCGTTCATTTTGCGCGCGTTTTCTGCTCCAATTGCGCCTTCTAGTGTATTTTTGTTTATTTGGAGGCCGTTTTCAAATAAATTTATTTGCGTTTGAACGCTTTTCATCGTAAACTGTAAATAATTTTCTTGCAGTTCGTAAATATATTTCGTGTGGCAGCAGAACAGCGCCGTTTTCTGTAGTTTCTCGCTGTTAATTATAACTACACCGTTTTACTTAAAAGTGACGTAACCGGGGATTGAACTGGCGACCACTTCCAGCTAAAACTCCTTGTTCAAAATATTGAACGTTGTTTTGACCTCGTTCGAAATAATCACGAACACGTTTTCCAAATACTAAATTATTTGAACACTCTCCCCACTTACACTTATCTTGTGAACCTCGTCCGAATGAACGTTTTTTATAGTTAAATAAGTTGAAGACAGTTCCTCGAAATAATAAAGATTGTCGTTCAAAGTGAAAAGACTTTAGAAAAAGGACTCGCGGTTTTGAGACTCTACCACTTTTAACACCTTCAAATCGTCCAGGCACCACACCTCGCTGAAGAACATAAAATAGTACTTTTGCTTGTAGTAAACGCACGAATACCAGTGCGGCTAGAAAATACACTTGTCGTACTTGTTATAGGCCTGCCTCGACAAATAGGACTCGTAAAACTCAAACTTCAACGTATACGACTTCAAAATCACACGAGAGGAATCGAACACACACAAGTGATTGTCAGACAACTGCATAAACACATCCAAATCCGGACGAATCCTGATCAAATGCATCATCTACGGATAACGAACACACTACAGTGGTTAACCAGGCACAATAACGCTACTCTACATCATATTTAACTTCTTTAATAAAAACTGAATTGAAGAAGGGACCAATAACCTACTTTTGCACTGATAATATTCTATCTGCTATTGTTATTCCACTAACTTCAAATTTTATATCAACTTACTGCTAAGTTGCAAACAAAAACTGCCCAACTCTACATTATCGTTGATGCATTATATATCTTTGTTATTTCCTACACTCGTTACCAGCTAAGTTACCATATTAAAAATCCAATACATATTTTCTTTTTATAGAATAATAAAACCACCATATTAACTATTAAAATCCAAATTTTCAAGCTAACATACAGCCTATGTACAATAAGCATCGTTAAGTTGACAAATCTTGTCAGAATATACTAAATAAACCAAATCTAAAAACTAGCAGACGATAAATTAACCAAAAATGTGCTTTTCAAGCTTAAAAACATTACTATCTAAACTATGAACAGTTGTGTACATATGGTGCGCATACTAACGTGACACAACATGTAAACGATTATTCATACTGAATATTTTAGAATTGTTATCTAACTTAAAGTATGGGATTTCACAAACATCTATTATCGAAGTTTCAAATAGTTTTAGCACCTTATTTTGACAACTTATAAAAATATCTTAACCAGTTAGAACATAATTATTTATAGCTATCTAAGTCTATGCTTGCCAAATAATTTTTTATTAATTGTATAACTATATTTTATTGGCTTAAAATAGAATATATGAATCATTTTCTTATTATGGTTTATACAATAATCTTAAATTTGAATTAGGCATTGGAGTGATGTGGAAATAAACATATATTTTATCAAGTATTATAATATAAGTTAAATTTCGCACCCAAAAAATGTCAGCGTATTTAACTGACGTTTCCAAACTGCTGACGCCGTTTATCCCGCATTACTCGCAGCCAGCCAAGTTGTTCGAGGCCGTCCCGGGCCAGTTCTTCAGGTACACCGGCTTCCAGGGAGTCGCCTCCATTTGCTTCGTCGACTTTCTGACGCGCCCGCAGATTCTGATTTCTCTGACCAACGAGAAGGAGGTGCTGTTCCTGCACTTCGTCCCGCCGGAAGGAGAGCAGAAGTTCTCTCCGGTCCAGGAAACGAACCTGTGCTTCGACGGGACGCGCTCTGTGTTCATGTTCCAGCTGCAGAGTGCGAAGGCCAGAGACGAGTTTCTGGAAGTGGCCAATCGGTGCGCGAAGAAGTTCGTGCAGTTCCAGGTGTTCGAGAAGAAGGCCCAGAAGCCAGAGAAGAACAAGGACAAGTTCATCAGCTGCAACTTCAGGCCGGTCTTCAAGATCCAGATCAAAGCCGAGGTCCATGCCGAGAACTTCGCCTTCACGCCGAAGCAGCTGGACCGGGCGAAGACCCTGCTGAAAGAACTGAACCTGGACTTCGTGGACGAGCAGTCCATCCTGAAGCAGCTCGTGTTCGGGCCCGTGCGCAAGTCCTACGCCCAGGTGCAGCACCGCATGTTCGACTTCAAGCCGGTGCTCTGCAACTACCAGAAACCGGAGGCGGAGCCAGTGCCCGTGAGCCAGCAGAAACAGGTCAAAAACAGGCTGCCCACGCCGCAGTACATCCACGGCCAGAAGCGCGGGGCGCCGAAGTCCATCATCAAGAACCCGAAGTCGTTCACGGACTTCAAGGCAGAGATGGAAGAGTCTCTCGGCCAGAGCGGCGCCGTGCAGAAGCGGGTCTCCTTCGTGGAAGAGGACAGGAAGCCCGCGAAGAGCCTGGGCAACGCCATCATGTCCTTTTTGGAGCAGAAGAACAAAAGCGAGCGGAAGAAGGAGGCCAGCGACGACGACATAGTGTGATTTGAGTTATAAATAGCTGTAGACACGCTGAACACTTGGATGTTACTATTTGTTTACGATCAACAAAACTGAAAGTTATACAATTGAAACCAAGATGAAGCTAACATCTTGAACTATGATTAAATGAATATTGTATGTTAAAAGATATGAATACAAGCGGTAAAGTATGAATATTAGAAACGTAGTCAGATAGAGTTCTTGTCATCAGTTGCAGTGCAGGTCTGATTCTCATCACGATGAGAGGTGGAAACACACGAAAACATTACGCGCCTGAACTGCGCCGCCTGGAACAAACTACGCTTTTGAAACGGAAAATGAATGCTATTCAATTACAACCGTGATAGTGGTTAAACATTGAACGTGCGTCTACAACATAGGGCATAGTTGAGTTTGTAACATAGTAATTTTAATTAATTGCGTCAACAGATAGTACTGTGTAGAAACAGCCTAAACCAAAATAGAAAGTTAAGAATAATATTGAAATGCATGAAAACGAAACAATAAATTGAAAAACATAATTATATAACCCCCGTGTTGGGACCTGCTGGATTTTCGTTTTGAACCAGTTTTGATTACAAAATCAACGCTTGGTTCAAAGGTTTGAAGTGAAATATACTGGTTATCTTTACAATTGTTATCAATAGCAATAATCTGAAATTCAAATTGACTGCGTTTGAATTAATAGTAGAACAAGAATAAGAGAGTAACGCCAACAAATGAATTGATACTCATCTCCATCAATCCAAAATTTAGGTTACCATAAAGAATGCGGTTAAAGTGACGAAATACTCTATTTGCTCTTAATTGATATTTGATAAATCTTAGGAAATGGAATTACTTAAATATTGAGCTACTATTAAATAATTTATTGTTTAATTAAATTCCGCTCCAGTTGCAATGGAAAACTAAGATTGGTTTGCTTCGGCTTCTTCAAATGATATTTAATACATAAGAAATAATGTTACGCAGTTTAAAACGGTTCGTGATGTTGATGGAAATACGGCGTTAATGATTGCGGCCGGTCTAAAATTCTGTTAAATTGTTGATTTACTGGTATCTCACGAGTATGGTTTGAAAAACTCACTTGGATAAACTGCATTGATGTTAGCTGCGATAAAGGGTTGTTCTCATTGTGTGAGTGCTTTAGCTTCGTATGAGTCTGGTCAGTTAACGCATTAGGGCAAGTCTGCGTTAATGATGGCTCTTTTTAACGGGAATGTGGATGCTGCTCGAATTTTGGTCCCACATGAGTTGCACATTTGGAACGGTGATAATTCTCCTGAGTCTTACTTACAATAAGCGATTGATAAATAGTCTTCTCCATCATTAGTAGAGTTACGTGATGAGATTTTGGAGATTAAGTCTAATTAATTGTGGCCATTTTTGAATAACATATTTAAGCGTTTGGATAATTCCGAGATAATGATTTACAAGTCCTTTTAAACCACAAAGAAACTCGATTTCGAGTAAAAGCAAAACAAGCTCTTTGAAACGAACATGAACCCGTCGATTAATGCATCTGTTGAGCTACCTCAGTTAAAGCCCACTCCAAACACCGATTCCAAGTAGAAGTAAGCGCGCAGCGTGTATACTTAGAATCTCCCCACTCCTCAGTCCATTGTATAGAAGAAGAAGGAGCTCGAATCAAATCTGGACACCATTAAATCTGACCTATAAAAAATGCAGTCAAAATTAGTTGGGCTCGAGAAAACGGTGAAAACGCAATAAACTGGAGGTGGACAACTCGAATTTTTAGTTCAAAGACAAAGCGAAACGGATGGAGTGGTGAACGGAATCATCAAATCAATTGAAGAACTCAGAATGAATTTGAGCCAAATGATGGACTACAATTCGGCATTCGGGAAAACGGTTATGAACATGCTCGGACAAGTGGTGAGGAAAGAAGGAAGCGGAGGTAATAGTGTGAGGAGCGGAGGGAACGAGTGAAAATTATTAAATGGTATAATGGTATTATATGTAAGTAAATTAATTGAACAAAGGTTTGTTTGATACAGAGTGAAAGAGAAACTTTGATACCACTTACGTTCGATTCAGAGGTATCTGTACACACAATTTTATTATCTCAAAAAATCATCATTTGTCAACCCTCTTTTGATACATTGAATATTTTGTTTAAGATACAATATTATAAAAATTTAAATTATAAAAATATTTTTATTGAACAACAATATATTTATAATCATGGTCAAAAAATTTGCGAGTTCAAGGTCTTAAAATGTACATTTATGTATTAAAATCAATATATTGTAATATCACTAGCGAGCCACTCCGCCAGGTACACTTTTTAATAAAATATGTCATTAAAACACAAAATATTTTGACATAATCACAATTATATTGTGTAAATATAATATATTGTTTAAATATGACAGATTATATCGTAAATACATTTTCTGAATCTTTAGTCGATGATGATGTTAATCTTTAAAGGACCATTGGGGGTTCGAAAAAATTAAATAGAATATAGAGCAAAATAAATATGATATATGTACTAGTGAGAGGTTGTATATAGTTTACTTTTAATTTCACTCCATATCCAGCAAATCCAGAGTCGAAATTAAGATCACTCATATTATGTACAACTAGAATACTACAAGCATTTTTATCAGTAGTTAGTATGATAGTATCACAGTGTTAATGTGATGGTATAGTATTCAGTTCCTAATATAAGTAATCTGCACTAATTTTGCATAGTAGAAGCAAGATTGTGATATGAAATATTTTTTAGCTTCAAGTCTTATATTTCTCATTTTCTGTTAAAGAAGTGGGTCTGAAATTTAAAAAACTGAATTGTCGAGTTACTATATAATATAACAATATATAAATTTTTAGAACTATAGAAAACAAAAAACCCAAATTAACCCGACGGTCCTTTAAAGATTAAATCAATGTAAATAGTAATTTTTCATTAATTGTGGAGTGGAAATCGTCAACAACATAACATTATTTCGTTTCAACAAACTTAATAACATAAAATAAACCTCTCAAAGTGAATTCTCACTAACCATAAGTTTACATAAACCGTTGTTCAATTAATTGAAATAATGAAAACATGATATTTGAAGTGAAAAAAGGTAAACAGAATCTTTAAATCGAGTTAGCCTCGTTCCCTTCACTTTAATCATTTAGGTGAAGGAAATGAATGAGAATTAATTAATTCATTCAATCTTATAAACTAATCAAATAATAAATGATGAATTACTAAAATATTACTCAATTCTAAAATTATCACTGTTTCTATTAAAACAGTTTTTGAAATTAGACTCCTTGGTATTAGAACTATTCATATAACTATTCTGCTTAGTCACTTGCTAACACTAATCTCTAAAACAGTAACACTGGTTAAACTACTTCTATGTGATACACTCATGGTTGAAAGTTGTTTTTCGTTCAAAGTATATCCGGTTTAACTTACGTAATTCAAAAAAGCTTCTCTGTATAAATAATCAAATGAATCAGAAAACGAATTTACAGGAGAATTATTATGTGGGTCTCTTATTTCAACAACTTCTATTTAATCGATAAATTTCTGATCTATCTATTCTTCATTTGTCTCAGACTTGTTATATTGGCTACTACAAATGTTTCCCATGATTTGGTGCGGATTTTCTTTTTAATATTCAAGTATTTAACTAATTCATAAAAACGTGACTGTTATTAGTAAAAGATATATAAATTTATGTTTATAAAGATTCGTTTTTAAATTTGTTTTAAAAGAAGTATATAAATCAATATTATACAATTGACTGTTATGTATTCAAAATTATTATGATTTATGATATTTTTGATGTTGATGTATTTTACTAAATTATCTTAAATGTTGGTTGACCTTGCATTTATCTTTATAATATGTTATCACATCTATTTTACATCAAAATATATTCAAGGACTATTTATCTTTATTAATTCAAACATAGTATTTTCATTCAGTATTTAAAATTATTGTTCTTAAAAATCTCATCATTATTCTACTTTTTAATATTCCTTTTCTCTACAAGATGCATTCCCAGTGCGATCAAAGCCCGTAAACACTTCTTGAGAACATCCAGACGATCGTGCAAAAAGGAACTTTGGTGGGAAAGCAGCAGGCAAAACATAATATGATGGTGGAGGTGATAATTTAATGCAATTGCAAAGTATTTTGTTCAGATTTTACTCGCATCTAGATGAACTAAGACCGCGGCAAGTCACCACGATAAGACATATATTTTCAATATACAAAACTATATATTTGAGTTGACAATAATAACCGAAAGAAATAGCAAAGAGAAACTGAGAAGCGAGAACCAGTTTCTTAAAATAAAGTTAGCGAATCAGGTAAAACTGGTCCGCTAACTACCTACTGGGTCTTTACTATAAATAACGGTCCTTTTGAAAGTGGAAACAAGTGTGCGAGAACCTATATTTCGCTTTCGAAAGTATTAATGAAGTATGTTTGTCTCGAGGAAGTAATATATATTGTATTTAAAATTATTCAAACATTATTAATTCTCGATAATATTGAAATTGTATTTATATTAATAAGTTTTCTCTCATTTCAACCAAGTGTGATGTTGAGTTGGTCAGCTTTTTCATCGCCTTCATCCCACCAGTCATCATTAATTTCTTGATCTGCAATATACTCCATTCCGTCAAATTCAATTTCTTCAACTTTGTTAGTCCATTTTTGAACGGTATTGTCGTTCATCTTGATCATGAGCATGACATCATTTTGGAATCCGTACATTCTCTGTGCGTATGCACAGAATCTTGCGGTTTGTTTGTTTTGGTCAGATAACAAATATGCGTTCTTGGCAAAGTCATACTTCTTGACAAATGAGTTTGCGTTCTCATGAGTGACACCTCTGCACATTACATACACCTCACACTGAGTTTTTCTTA
The DNA here is from genome assembly GCA_963988835.1 of Hexamita inflata. Lineage (NCBI taxonomy): Eukaryota > Fornicata > Diplomonadida > Hexamitidae > Hexamita > Hexamita inflata. The sequence continues at coordinate 41,464 of CAXDID010000008.1, forward strand.
TCTTGTCTGATAGTTGTTCAATAAAAGCTGGGTTTTCAGATTTAAGGAGCACAAAGAGCTTTTGTTGATTTTAAACGGGGGTCACTGGTCTATGAACGATCTTAATCAAACAGCCGTGGAGAACGACGTAGTCCTAGTTTGGTTCATTGAGCTCGAGGACACCGTTATGGTTTGTTTTCTGTATGACTGGGATTAAGTCTGGGATGTTCTTGTGAATAATTGGTTTGCAGACAACACGGTCTGAGGAGGTCTGAGTAGATTCGTAGTAGAACTTGTTCATCTTTGCGAATATGGTCTCGCGTTGGAGATTTCTGAAACAGACGAACTCACCAGCAGCACGTAAGCACTAGTTGAGACCGACCTTATATTAGAGGACCACTAGCTTGTTAAGATAATAGGCAGATTGGGCTAGGTTGTACAATTGGATTTCGTCGAATATGTTCTCAATGATGAGCATATAGCCTATTTGCTCGTTTTCTTATTAAAGGTTATAAATATCCTTTATCTTCTTCTCGAACATGATTGGGTCAAATAAACTGTTGGTTGACACGGTGACAACACAGTAGCGCTGCATTTGCAAGAACACATCAAATTGGGCTGGTTTTTGCAAGTATTATAACTGGAAGTACCTAAGCACAACTCCTGACTTTGTTACTTGCATCTTGTCGTAGTACTCGTATTTGGCATCTCCTTCTTGTTCGTTGTCCTCTGGCATGCGTGGTGGTTCAACGTCAAGGTTAACTGGGTCTTGTTCACCTTGTTATACAACCTGTAAGTACTCGTCGAATGATTTTTGAACAAACTTGCTCAACATTTGAAGTTTTTAATTGACTACATATTGTTGAGTTCCATATAGGGATTCATGAACGTCTTCGTAAACATCAGCATTTGGAAGCTGAACGGTAACGAAGAAGGTGTGTTGAAGCTGAGTCTTAGGATCTCTTGGCATTTCCTCGAAGTATGGGAAGGACACGATGTTAATATTCTTCGAAATAGGTTTTTATTGAAGGAAAACCTTTACGTTATCAGCGTTGACGTTCTCAATCGAGAACACGCAGTAGTAATTCGGGTTCTTCTTTGTGAACTCGAAGTATTCCTTAAGCACAGTATCGATCTTGTCATGTTAGAAGATTCTAGTATATATGATTGGTTTAGTCTTTTCATACTTTTGAGCTGCTGGCTTATTCAAATATTGCATTGACATACCCTTGTAACCGAGATGATTTGGCATTGGATCTAATACGGGAGCAAGATACTTGTAATGTTCCTTGGTGGAATACTTATCTACAACAAATTCAGACATGATATCGTCTTCTGGTGTTCCAAATACTTCTACGTCTTCTTTCAGTGAACCATCAAAGATCTTGAACGTATAAACCTTCTTTTGTTCTTTGAATGTCTCTTCCAAGTCGGAATCTTCTTCTAAGTCCTTTTAATCGCAAACTCTGATGAGTGCGTCAGGATTATTGGTTTCTACAATGTTCATCTTATCGAGATAAGTGAATCTCTCCTTATATTGTTCTAAGTTATCCTTTGTTAATCCTTGGATGCAAATAATGAAGTAGAGTTCTGGATACCTGACTTATTGAGTGTAAGTATAGTAAACCATCTTTTGATACACATAGGATTTACCTTCTGGAACCATGCACAGACAAACACGTTGATTATTCAATGGATTGGTGGAGAATCCACGGCGTGGATATACCTTTTAGATGAATCTGAACTCTGCATCACCCTTAACAGTCTTGAGAACTAATTTAACATCGTCTCCTTTTGTTGGGTTTGGCTTGGCAGCGATTTATTGAAGTAACTATTCAATCTTAGTGGTATCATCTCCAGTGATTTCCTTATCCTTATCTTTATCTTTAGCATCCTTACAAGAAGCAATCATGTAAAATCCAGTGTTAGATTTTCCTAATATGTTCTTGACAACATTATTTCTATCTTGGGCAAGGTTAACACAATACAGTGATTTGTACTTTTCAAGGGTTTAGCTTAAATCGGCTCTGCCGAGGTCTTGTACAAACATGATAAATGTAACATCTCCATATTTTAGTGACAAATCAGCTATTTGTTGGCAAAAAGTTTCAAATTTTTCGTGTTGTCTTTGAGCGAACACAAACAATACTTGGTTATTCAAGCTCTTTACCAATGTTCTTCTGAGGTAGTTGAAAACAGCTCCTTGGAGGAAGAATTATTTATCTCCTGAGATGTCAGTTCTGTGTTGGAACTTGGCGCCTGAGATGTGTGAGGCTATTTGTGGTACTTTATCAATGGCGGATCCAGAAGTGATGATTTCTCCTGCTTAGTTGACTAAATAGAATTGACCATGTCTTTTTTCGAGTGTTTTGGAGGTGCGGTCGGCGATGATGTTCATTTGTGGCAAATTGTAAGCCAGTGTGTAGTGAGCTCTGGTGAGTTCTTTCACGCCAACAAGGCAGATAACGAATTGTATTTATTGAACTTGGTTTGCGATTTGGTATAATTCTGAGACATCTTGTGGGAAGCTGGCTGACATTGGGTCATAGAACATAACTACGAACTATCTGTACTGAACGTGCAGATTATGCTTTTAAATGAACAGGAACTCAGTGGTGTCAACTTTTATGGTGGATCCGGGTGCCTTCTCCTTCTCAATTTCAATTTGTTTTTGGCAGATTCCAAATTGTTCAGTGAATTATTTTACGCTTGGAACAGTGAACTCGACTGTGTGTGGAACGGCTGATTAAACGTCGAATGTGAGGCAAACGAGATTATTCTTCCTTGGTTTAAACTCTTTATAGCTCGGGATCTCTCCAAATTCCTCTACGAATTGTTTCAAAGCTGCTTCGTCCTTGGTCTCTTTAATTTTAGATTCGCGTTGTCTGTAGGCTTGAGCCTTCTTCTTATCCAGCTCAGCTGCTTCTTTGAGCTTTTATTGGTAGGCGGCAAAGTCAGGTTCGAACCAGAGGAGGTTCTTATGGCAGATGTCGTGGTTGTCGTCGAGCACGTTCAGCTCAGTTGCGACGGCCTTAACTTAGAGCTGTGTCTTGGTGGACACAGAGTCAACGCAGATTACCACATAGACGTCGTCGCGCTGCTGGCTGAGCTCGATTAACTGTTAATAGCTCTGCTTCAAACCCTCCAATTGGGCGTAGATAACTACAACGTACCTGTACTTGAGGATGTATTCCTACACCTTATTTATATACTCGTGCTTGAACCCGTTCACAACTATGTAGTTGTCGTTCATCTGATCCAACTCGATGTCTTGCTTGTAAGCTTGCTTCTGAGTGTTGATTATCAACTCATCAAGTGGTCTCTGGATGAATAACTTACCTTCCTTGGTATCCTTGTCTGGGCTGAAGTAGAAAGCACAAAGCTTCTTGTCTTTCTCAGTTTGAGTGAATAACTTGGACATACCAGATCTGTAACTAACTATATTCAACTTCTTCAAGTAGAAAGCCTTCTATTGCTTTTAAATATCAACTGAGTTAGAAATTCCACGAACACAGACTACAAAGAAGTGAGAAAGATATGCTACTTGCATTTCGTAGACGACAGCAAGACGTTGTTCGAATGAAACTTCATCATCAATATTATTGATATAAACAAAGCATGTTCGATCGCCGTGTTTGTATTTCTCGAGAGTCTACAACATTTGCAAACGAACGCCTCTGAAGATTAGGCTGTTTGATTCGTTAGAATCTACATAGAACTCGCTCTTTCTGTCTTGGTCTAAGTAACATTCTTCTTCAGAATCTTCATCTTCATTGATAAATTCACCATTAAGCTCGATACCAACTTCTTCCACAGATTTAAACACCTTAACGTGAGAATCAAGGAACTGAGTGTGTTGGTGAACTTCAAATCTGTATTCTTAAGTGCCCATTATGAGAGAATCCTATGGACATTGTACTATGTTGAATTCAGCTAACATTCTGTTGTTACCAATAACATCTTTGGTTTCTTCAAACGTCATGTTTCTTAAACTGATCAAGAAATAGTAGAACTTAAGTCTCTGTTCTTTTCTAAGTTGACCCAGCTTTTCAATATCAGTTAAGAAATCAGGGTGCTTAGAATCTAAAACTGTGAAAACAATACCAACATTTTGATCTTCGTTTTTGTAGTTCTTCTTATAGTAATCAAGAGATTAACCATAGTAGTTAATACGATCATCAAGCTTGCAATCAAGACTACTAACTAATAATCTTCTGTTTTGATGGATATCAAGTTGAAGATTCTTTAATTCTTGAGTTAAGTGTTAGATGGTATTCATCTTAATCTTTTCAGCACCTTTTTGGTCTAACAGTTGGAATTGTAACCCAACACCAGAAGTTGTGAGCTTCTTTATTATGTTAAGTTAAGAAAATTTGTAAACATTTTACTTATAACTTTGGATTGAAACAATATCAGTGTTTTCAATATAGTACACAAAGTAGACCTCTGGATAAACGACCTATAAGGAATACAATTATTAAATACGTCCAACAGTCATTTCGTCCTTTGGAATGTAGCAAATTAATATTATTTGTTTTCTATGTTTTTCATAAACTTATTAAATGAATTCAAGTCTTCTGGAATTCAAGAAGATTTCGTTAGGTGGCATTACTTTCTTATCGTTGAACTTGAGGGATAGATTTTACTAAAACTTTTGAATATCATTATAAGTTTCGGTAAATGAAATTATGATAGTTTTACCAGGTTGATTGGCAAATACTTTATCAGCTATCATATATCTGTTTTCAACAATGTTAAATTTATTGAGAATTGGTTTTGATTCCAAATAATCAACGTAATCATACTTTGATAACTGTTTAATCATGATAACCATGTAAATTTCAGTGAATCTGTGCTAGATCTCATCGAGTTGCTTGAGGTAACTGGTCATACGATCATCATCAGCATCAAGGTAAACCAAAACGAGTTATTTAACCTTTGACTTGGCATATACACGTCTAAGATATGGAACATAAAACCCTTTGATAATAAGTGATTTATCATTTTCAGTTATGTCAGAATCATAAATAGATTCACGAGGTTATAAAATTCTGAAAACAGTCTTGATATCAGCATCAAGTTGAGTAAGTCCAGCATGGTGGTTAAATAGTTCGAAATTGGTATCATACAAATAATAGCTGAATTCATCTCTTTACATTATACTAGATTGTGAATCAGGCGTATCTGTTACAATATTGATTTGAGGGAAGTAGAAGACTCTTTCAAAATTCATTTGATTGTAGTTAGCCTGAGTGACATTCTTCAGAACAATATCTATTTTAACTTCAGGATATTTATCCTGGATAGCGACAACCTTTTGTACGTTGTTGGCAAGTTTTGCTATGTCATCAGAGCTCAAGTATATTAAACATTGAGATTGATCTTGAGTCTTGGTATGAACCTTTTACAGATAGCTAAATACTAAGTCATTGTAGATAACATTTTCAGCATGATTGGCTTCATCTTACATGAAACAATCTGCATCATCGTCGCGATCAATGTTGTACTTTACCATAGATGAAACAGAATAACCTTGATCAGAGTTCTTAAGTTGGTTAACAATGAAGTAGAAATTGTTGGTCTAGTTCATTTAGTTAACAAAACGGATTTTTGCAACAGCTTCTTTGTCGGATATAATGTTAAGTGATCTGAGCATTGGCAACTATTAAATATATTTGTGGAAGTTGCTTGATGTGAGACCCTCTACACAAACCATAACAAAGGACTTTCCTGTTTTCTAAACGTCGAGTGCATTGTTGAGATCATAAAGGATTTCTTAAACGATTAACTCATTTTTACTATTCTTTGGCGCTTAGATGAAGTACAAGCTTATTAAAGCTTGGTTCAAATAAGGTTTTGCGAGGCTGATTATCTTTAGTGTTTGTCCTCTGAATACGTATTGGTTAGTTCCAGGAGTGTTTGCGAAGAACGTCTTAACTTATTTTCTTTCGTTGTAAAGTGGTTGGTTTGTAAGATCTTCAAGTATGAGCTTATAGTTTTTGAGGCAGCTTGGGACATCCATTGGTTGACCGTACAATCTGCATTTTTCATCATAAATGAAGCAAACTGAGGAAAGCAATGGTTCGCACTTTCTAATGAACTTTACGAACCCAGATTTGTATGCAAGAATGTTCATTTTGTTCAAAAAGATCGTCTTTGTCATCTTTTGTTTCAAGTAGAGTTCATTTTCCACTCCACGAATGACAACCATGCAATAAATTTCTGGGCATTTGACTCCGAAGCAGTAAACCTGCTCAAGCTGTTGTTCGAAGGCGAGAGAGTTGGAATCGAGATAAAACACAGCAGTGAATTAGCCTTCTTTGATAACCGAATGCCTTTGGATGAAGCTCAAGTTGTAACCTCTGAACAGAACTGAATTGTTCTAATAACTGAGCTCTGGTTCGAGAGCTTCGTCTGGTTCAAGTTCGTCCTGAGTCTCATCGTTTTAAGACTGAACAAGTTGTAAATGTTGTCTGGAATGTTCAATTACCTCTGAGAAGCTCTTGATGAGGTAGAAAACGTGCGAGTCTGAGTAAACAAATGGTGCGTGGATGAGCATGTCAGGGACGCGTGGGATGATGTTCTGGTTCTTGAAGTGAGCTGGATCATCGTTTGTTGTGACTATCACATAGATTTAATATTGCTTTGCGATTTGGCTGATCAACTTCAACTGATCCTGGTCAGTAACTGAGGTAAGGAGAACGGACATCTACTTTTGATACTTTGCGAATCTCTGGACGAAATTGAAAGCATAACCGTCAATTGAAACACGCTTCTCATCACTGAGGTCGAAATACTTCATTTACTCGCTAACCGGCTTGATAAAGCTTACCTTGACCAATTACTAATGCAATTCTACATTCAATTTCTTCAAATCGGTCTTGTCACGCACACTGAAACGGGAAACTTCCTCATCGTTCTGGTTGAAAATGAAGATTTCGAATAAATCCTTGTTCGGGTAGCAATTCTCCAAGTTTTCGTCAGACGAATCAAGAATATTTATCTTGTCAAGGTAGAAATACACCTTTTGCATGTCGTCGAAGTTGCCCTTGTTCAAGCCATCGAAAGCGAATGCAGTGTAACAATCAGCGTACGCCATAGCTATCTCATTAACTTGCTTTAAAAGAGGTAATGCTAATTGGTCATAAGCGTCTGTTTTTTACGTGTCAATACGCGCAAGAGCAACACAAAGAAGCTGATTTGGCTTACGGGAGGTAATGCGCTGGAAATATCCAACTTTTGCTCTGTTAAAAACAACTGAATTTTCACGTTAGCGTTAGTCATCAATTATTTGCGTCATAAGTTGTTAGCATATTTCTTTGTACTAGCCTTTACGAAGATCGGAAGAAACAGCTGTTAAAACCATAATACGGCGCTCTGGCCACATCATCAATGCAGCGCGCGTAATTCTCTTGTTGTAATCGTTTTGAAGAAGGATTACATCGTCCTAAATTGTAAGGAAAAATAACTGTTCGCCATCAATTTGTATGGGTTTTTGTGAAAGATTGCTTATTAATTCACGTTGTTCAAATACACGTGGAAGAAAAGCTAAATGACAGTCCTATGGAGTATCTCCATGAAGCTATTTGCAAATGGTAGTAGCAGCGGTCTAATATGCAAGCGCTGTTATCTACTTCCTATTTAATCTTAGATTTTTCTCTGCAAGATTAGGAGTTATCATTTTAAAATTTGCGGATGGGAGGTGGTAAAAATTAAATTTATTATTTCAATTTCAATTAATAAAATATGATACTCACTAAGGCTTCAAGTTTGCCAGGTTTTCTGGCTGGCAGAGCTGAGATTTCATGGCAGGTGGAAGATTCCAGGAGATTTGGCATTTTAAACCTGGCAAATTGCCAGAAGGCAATGAATAAATTTATAAAACCTGGCTAATTGCCAGATAAATATGTATATATAAGATATATTCGGCACCAAGGCCGTAATTTCAGTTCTCATTCCAATGCATTAATTACTCTGAGATACTTGTTCCATTGCGTTTATCAACTAATTTATTAATTAATCGTTGTTATTTCCACCTCTATATTTCTGGTGCCATAATTTCTGTATAAATAATGCCCATTTTAATCAAAGTCTCTTTATTTATGCTTCCACGCAAAAATGAAGCAGTTTAACGGTGGAAAAAGCTAAAAAGACGCTCTAAACTAGCTGAATTTATTGTAAGTGCGCGAATAATGCTAAGTGTGTCGCGAATTACAGGGTTAGTGTGCCAAATGTTGAAAAGATAATCTATATAATCTGTCTTACCATTTGGGTTGTTTGTAGCAAGAAAACATATTTTCTAAAGCATTTTGTGCCATTTCATCAAGTTTGTCTTTAACTTTTTGATTACTTACCTAATAAGTTGTGACTTTACTAAAGTAAGGAGAATCTGTTTAGTTAAACGACTAATTTTTCAGAATCAGATGTTTAACAAAATTCTCAAGCCAAATTTACTTTTATATTAAAGCTTATTGTTTGGCTGTCTCAAAAAAATCTTTGATTTGTACACCCATTTGTTCACGGTGGATATTGTGAAGTAAGAGATGATGTACAACTTATCTGACATTTGGACTTTGAAGCTCGTGATACTTGCCCTCAGCATCGCATAACATGCATTACTTAATCGTATTTTTTCCTTCGTAACGAATAGAACGAAGAGCTGGCTCAAGTATTGTTTTTTCGTTGTCAGAGAAGCTCTCAACTGGAGATTGTGTTGGTGGGGTAGCACGACGACTCATGATTAATCTGAAGTGGGGATTTCATGTCATAGATTGAGTTGATTGACTCCTATTATTTCACATTCTCATAGATCCATGTGATTTTTTATTCCTTTAATGAAGTTAATTGATTAGTTATCGATCAGATTTGGTGCTAAAGTTGTCGTGAAAACACTTTAAAAGCAATGTTTAAACATTTTCTTTTTTCCATTTTCCAAAAAATTTTTAAAATTTGACCAGTTATGACAGAAAAATATTAAAAATCTGGCAATTTGCCAGATTCTAAAAATAGCCTGCCAGATTTCAATATAAACTGCCAATCTGGCAGCCAGGACAAAATTCTGGCAAACTTGAAGCCTTAATACTCACTCAGAAATTCTATTAAGCCTATTTATTTATAAAAAATTAGTATCATCATCATAATTTTCTATATTTATAATATTATTTTGTTGAATTGCATTCAAATTCGCCTGTTACATAACACCTATATGTTCCAGCAGCTTTTATTTATCGCATTCTTCTTAACATATTGAAAACCTATTCAAATTAAATGTCGGAAATGATTAAAGCATTTTTCCCATATACTATACAGTACTATGTACTATTTCGATAATGAACTAGGATTATTCATTATGAGAATATTATCTAAGTAAGCCAATTACTTTATATTATCCTTTTTTAGGAAATACATAATTATTAAGTTAAAATCTCTATCCATCATTTGATATTACGATTTAACCATCATAATATAAATTAAATTATGTCATCAATCTTCTACAATGATTGAATAATTATTAATATCGAAGCGGATCACAATCGATTAAATATTTTGGCCAAGTTAAAGCTTACGTTATAAGTGGTTCTATATATGATTTAGGAAGCGGATTATTTTAAAGTAAGAATTATCTAATTTGATTTAAATGGTCTTTAAACAAAACATATTCCCGAGAGTAAATATCAACATTTTTAAAAGTAAGAACACATCTATTATTATCAAAATTGTTTATTTAAGCCACAAAATCGATATTCTCTCCTTTTAAAGGCAATAAATTGATTTTCAATTATTAAGGTAATTATAACTCTATATCCCAATCCTTATTTATACCAGGATTCATCTTAATTAATAAACTATTTGTTTTTGTCCCAACAACTTTCCCGTTCCAGTAAACTAGTCGCCCAATATACTATATTGCTTGCTATTTCATCAATTCGAAAGATTTGAAATTTAATAAATTGCTTACAACTGACCAATCAAAAAGTTATGTTTCAAACATGGATTTTGGTATAAGTGATTCATATTGTGTCTGAGATTGACTATTGTTAATACCCATTCAAGGGTGTGAAATATCAATTTAATAAATTTATTTATAAAAATAAAGCTTTATTGCAAAATCTTAATCAATTCGTGCTTTGATACGGCTACATGATTTGATTAGTTGAGATTTCGGAAGAAATAATGAAATTATGATATTTTCGTTCTATATAGGTATTCATGATCATAATATACGTTATATTGCAATCACAAATGAAAAAATTGCGCCCAAACCCGTCAGGTCCGTTCCTCCACCCCATACGAATTGAGAGTTCCAGTTTAACTCAGAAATGAGATAGAGACACGCAAATTTGTATGGTCGTTAGTCTAATTGATTAAAAACTATCTATAGCCCACAAATGCAATACCACAAGTTTGAAATAATTGATAGTTAAATAACTACACTTAAAATGCTGGAGTATCGCAGGGCTCTTGGGGTATTTAATCTTATTGAATAACTATATTAATAATTTATATTACAGAAAAAGTTGTAGTCTGCTTAAAGAGAAAATAAACACAAAATATTATTTTACGCAATAACAAAGTGGTGTGGATAATACTTCACATAATAAATACTTACTATTAAATATAGATAAATAGCTATAAATATAGTTAGGTCAAATTTATAATATTTTCTAAGATTTGACCAAAGATTTCTTAAATTGGTAATATTATAATACAATAACAACATATTTGTATAATTTATTCACTCCAATAAGTTAACATTACTCATCAAAAAACTATCTACCTGAAATTTAAATCTATTAAAATATTAGATTTGTAACAAATAATATATAATATTCTTCTTATTATATTATAAATATATTTTAAATAACAATTAGATATTTATTAATATAACACATATAACTTATAAACATTAACAAATTATAGATTATTGATATAACGGTGCTAAAGTATCTTAATATTTTAAATAATAAATTGAAAGTTTTTAAGATATTGTGTTAAACATTTACTTCTTTGAAGTGGGTATAAATTACAAATATTGTTATTAACATCATAATATACTGAAATTATTTTTCATGCATTTTTATAATTTGAATTTACAAAAATATATGTTCATTCACATTGTAATCAGCAATAAATGATGAAATAATTGACATAAAAAATGCTCACAAAAATGTAAATAACTTTGAAAATAATGCTGGGGTACCGCAACGGACCATCGCACTGGCATACCAGTATCGGCTCTTAAATGTGGGTTAAATGGCAGGAACTTCTGTAGTTGAAAGTGCAAAATAGCTACTGAATCACTAAATCAAGGCACGAATTTCTTAATCTTTTTAAATCCAATTTTTCAAATTACTAATAATTATATGTTCTCTTCTGTTCACAAATTATAGTTATAGGTTTTCTAATTAAAGTCACAAAATGGGACAAACCAATGGACTCATTTCAATACACAACGAGTACATAATACACAGATATTTGATATTTTCAAATTGATATATTATATTTTTGCCTTTATCTATCTATTCTATATTACAAAGTCCCAAGATTCATACCAGCCATCCCAAAGATAGTTACAAAGATTTCCGAGGTCAATAATGTTAGTTCAAGTGCTGAACTAACTTAGGTTGTCTGAGGAGGATATTCATAGTGACAATCCCAGAAGATGAGGTATGATATCGAGATTAGTTTGAGGTAACGTTATGTGTAACTAAGGTTGGATTTGTGGATTGCCATGATTTATGAGATGAAAATGGAATGATTAAATTGAGCCTTAGTACTGATGATTAGGTTACAGTTAAGTGAGTCATTTTATTTCAAGGTTAATAGGAGTTGTGTAATTGTACAATTTTGGATGATATTTTGGCATAATTGACATTGGCATAATTAACTTTGTAAAATGAAATATTATGGAATTGTCAACTTGGTTTCACTTTCATATAATCTTTACAAAAATTATTGTAAAAGTTCTCTGTCCTTAAAATTTAGTTTCCCATTCAGAACACATCGTAGTATTTCTTCAGATTTGGGAGCCCATCCTTTGTGAATTCTGGTGAAATGTGTGGGTCAACTTATTCTATTTGGTCCGAACCTTTTCTTGATTTTCGTAGAGTTGTTGGTAATTTTTTGTTAAAAGAATTGTTGTTTATTTTATTTGAACCGGTGTAACTGTTATTTATATGGTCATAACTGTCTATAGCTACAATTGGATGGTCCATGAGTTCAGATGAAAATAAATTAGCTCTCTTAAGCTGAGGAGTTCCAAAGATAATTTTGCGCTCTTCTGACGACCTACTAATTTGTACAGTGTTACTTTTTGTTCTCAACTAACTTTAATTTTTTAAGTCATTTGTTGTGATTAACGGATCCCTGAGTTCTTGGAATTTACTGCGCAGAGTGATTTTCTTCCTAATTTCGTCGTCCCTTACCTGAATTCCGTCGAATATTTCGAACGGCTGTTCGAGTCTGAGCCCAAACTTACACGGATTAAAGCGGAACTATTTAGGTTTATTTTGAATTTGCTACGGACTCTTGTAAATGAGGGAGTGGAGGCGCGTGGAGCGGGAAGAGTTTAAAGTCTCCTGCTACTTCAAAGAAATGATCAGCGCATGCGTCTTATACAAGCGAAGATCCTGCGTTTGGAGTGGAATTGTGGGAAAATGAGTTTAATTGTTGAAAATTTGTTTTACTACAAAAAAAGAAAATGAAAAATTTAGTGGAATACAATAATTCCTTTCTGACCAGTACTAATAAATATACACAATTCTTTGTAACCAAACCCTCTTCCGAGCTGAATGGAGTTTGTTTTGTTCTTTTTGTTGACATGTACTGTGGTCGCCAAGCCAACTTTGATTTCAAAAAATACTAACTATTTCAAAACTATTTTTTGTATTAATTTTAACTATATATTAACTCAATGTTTAGTAGCGTCTCCTTTCTATTTTATTACTTCTTCTAACCTTTTGGGCATAGAGTCAATCAAATGATTGATGATATCTAACGAGATTTACTCCAACGCCCTCTTTACTTCTTCATTTAATAAGTCATATGTGGTACATTCTTCAGGGGAAATGTTTGACTTCAGTGGATTCCAGCAGTGAAAAAGTGGATTTAAGTCTGGACCCATTACTGGAAAGCGATAGAGCTCAATGTTGTTAGCAGTATAAAAGTTTTTCATATACTTACTAAAATGTGTCGGGGCGTTATCTTGTTGCAACTTCAAGTTATGCTATTAAGTGATGGAAGTGTAACTTGTCTGAGAACTTAAGAATTGACAATTGAATGCATGGTCGTACCGCACGGCATAAACCATAATGGACCCTTATATCTATAGCTAATCGTACTATAGATCATGCACGAAAACAGTCCATATTTTACACTTCGAGAAAATACTTCGGATTCCACTCGTCTTTAGGTGTTCTGAGCACTCTACTCGCTCGATTTGCATAGCATTTTGAGCGATACTCATCGGTATACTAAAAAGTTCTCCAATATTCAATTGGTTGTTTCAGGTTCATTCGAGCAAAGTTCAAACTTTCTAATTTATGCTTTTCGGTAAGTTTTGGCTTTATCTTAGCAACATAGAAGCTTAAACTGAATTTGGCCAGGAGACGAGATACCGTTGTTAGAGACATGGAAATTCCACGAAGGGCTTAGTATTTTTCAGCTATGATTCGTCGAGTTTCGAATCTATGGCTCTGGCGATATTTAACAACGCGAAAATCTCAGCTTAGTCAAATTTTCTGACACTATTATCGGCATGAGAAGCTTCTAGCTTGCCTGTAACTTCAAAGTGCTTAAAATGGAATAAACAGTTTGGAGACTACATTGAAGGCAACAAGCAATGTATTTCTTGGTTGCAACAGTTTGTGATTCTGTTTCTCACATTCTCATCATTATGCGACGCTCTTGTATTGTGATCCGTCGGCTTCGTGTGTGCTTCGTCATTTGAAGGATGAAGTGAAAAAGAAATGAACCGCAGAATTAATTGAATATGTTATAATTAGCATAAATACAGTGATTTAATTTTCAAGCGCAATTATTACATAAACATTTGTTAAAATCAAAGTTGGCTCGGACACCACAGTAAGTTAAAAAAATGAAATGTTAACATTTTTGTAATTAATAGAATATTTTATTAACGTATAACACATAAATTAGTATCCTTAGTTATTAAGAATGTACATGTAATATGAATATGTTGAATAAAATTACTTTTGAATATAGAATGGAACAAAGTTGATGTACTATTTTAATACCAAATTAGAATTCACCACTTCAATGACAAGTAACAAAACGCAATACAGTAATTAAATGATGGACGTAATATAACAAAAACTTGATTCGTTGATAGGAGTATATATGTTATTTACTATGTTCTCTCAAGTATATGAAAAATTGCTACAGAATATATTTTCAGATAATCTGTAATCGCATATTTCAAATATAATAGAGTTTGGTCAATTTTCTATTTCTGCGCTTTAATTTTTTCAAGGATTTCAAATGCACTTATATTTGAATTACCGTAATTATTAGAACTAAGATTACATTAAAATGTTTGTAACAACATGTCTTAGACAGCAAATTGCTTTGTTTTTATCGTTCATTACAATCTAATAAACAAATCACAACATATACTATTGTAGTTTTTAAACTTCATTAAGTAGAGAATTTTTATAAATTCCGCTCATTTTCGGCTCAGGAAATTCATGTGGAGATACCATTCATCATGTTTCTAGTTACTCATTTTGGCACTTATTAATAACCGGGGGATATTTTATGATGAATATCGCTTAAAAATCAACAAATGGGTTTTATTAGATATTCAATAAATATTTGGGGCTTCATAAATTAAAATAAATATATGTTGGATATATTGTTATTTTCTAATTTGTATAAGTGCTGATTGTAACAAATAGCTCTATTCACTCCAACTAAACAGCAAAAAGTATATTAGCAACAACATTAGATGGTAGTTCGTTCAATGCTGGATGCTTTAGTGCTTTACTGTTTTTTGGATAATATCCAATGAAAAATATAGGCGAATCATAAATAGGGATATTTATTAATAAATATTTATCAAAAAATGTCGTAGGTTCTTTGTGTTTATACAGTGTATTCATTCTTCAATTTGTTTTACATGGTTAATTGATCAATAATACATACTATTTGATAAAGTATTTTGTTGGTAGAATTTTAATGTATTGTATTCTTTTCGTTACAACTGCGTTACTGCTTTGTGATATTAAGATTATTCAAATCAAGTTTGTGAAGCAGTTAAGTAGCTATGGTTAACACTTTCTATTATTTTCAGATGTTGTAATTTCTGCTATGTATGAGCTGATTGGTGATATTAAAATAGGGCCGTAGAACACGCTTGTTGTGATGTTGGTTGCAGTTGGTGCTATCACAGTCGTATTTAAAGGAATGTAATTATTTGACTTCTTTCTAGGTGATGTACGCCAGGCCCTCATTTTTAAGTGACTAATATAATTATTATTTATCTAATTTATTAATTTGTAAACAATATTAATAATATTAACTTAATTAAAAATTAATCCACTCCAATGTCCGTGCAGATTACTTCTGACTGCATTCTGTGTGGTACGTGTGTGTCAACGTGCCCTTCGAACGCGCTAACTTTAACTGACGGCAGGATTTTGTACACGGAGGACGATTGCATGCACTGCGGCCAGTGTTTTGCCGTGTGCCCGGCGCGCGCTATTCGTATGTTCGACTGTGATCCGTCCATCGAGTTCTCGCCCGAGTACAGGAAAAACGTTGAGATCTGCATTCAGATGCGCCGTTCGGTGCGCAAGTTCCTTCCCGCTCCAATTGACCACGAAACGCTCCTAAATCTTTTGAACGAGACGCGGTTCGCCCCCTCTGCTAAAAATTAACGGGCTGTGTAATTTGTAGTTCTCGGGAGACATGTGCTGGACGAGGTCGCCCACTTGGTGGCTCAGATAATCTGGGCGAATCCGATTTACAAGAAGGAGAGCGTTGAGAAGGACGACGTGGTATTCAGATCCGCTCCACAGTGTGTGCTCGCGATTGCGCCCAAAACAGCTGGCACGGAGGACGGCATCATCGCCCTTTCCACATTCGAACTGCTGGCCCAAAGCTAAAATATTGGCACTTTCTGGTGCGGATTCCTCAGAAGAGGCATAGAAGCTAGCGAAGAAATCAGAAAAATACTCGGACTCCCTGACGAACTACAAGTAGTCGCTGCCATGGGCGTCGGACACCCCGACGAAGACTTCAAAAGACCAGCAGCCAGAAAACCAGTACCACTACAATTCGTAGACTGAGCTGAAAGTGAACACACAATTTTGAATATAATAATAAACACAATAAAGTTTATTGAATAAACTACGTCTGTAAAACAGATACACTGCTAATTCATAGCATATCTAAACTACTAATTCTAAACATTTCTAAACTAATGTACATTTTGTGTATCCATTGTCCTCGATTAGTAACTGACTTTGATTAGTTCTCGAGGGTATCATCTTCAATTTTATATATTAGGAATACATCATTGTATCAATCAATTGATTGATATCAAATGTTTATTTAATTATAATGTTTTAAGCATCTACAATATTTTGTTAGCAGAAAATATTATTTATACACACCGATGATATTAGATGTGAATAATAGCATTACAGTTATTTTGTTGCAACTGTTTTTGGTTAGTGCATTGGGACGCAATTATAATGGGCTTCATTTATTTTTGGATGGATATCTATTTGTACTTGGTTAGTAGCATATTTCCCATAAATTCGAATGACTTTTCTATTAAAAAGATCTGAAGCAATTTCAAATTTCTTTTTGGCATCTTGGATTATTGGTGACATATGTAACGCGGTTTCTGTATTTTTAGTTCCAACTTTGTACACGTAGAGATTTTTAGCTGTATTTTTTATATTTGTAGATTGGATCTGGGCAACTGAGCATTTCTATTTCTTAAAAACAAGGAAAATACACAGACCATTGCCAACAAATGTTAAATGTATTGAAATATTCATTTACTTTTTGATTATCTCTATACTCTTGGGTTTAGTTTGTGCTTATGGGATTTATGGTCATATTTAGTTAGCTATAGATGAGTAAAAATATGATTACTGTGTACAATTGCCAGAAGGTAATGATATACAAATTATTATTGGAACAATATTTGCTTATTCTGCATCGTTTTTCTATATAATAGCGAAACCAGCATAAATTTGTAAAACTAAACAACGAAGAACAGTTGAAGGAGTAAGTTTTGGAAATATTTTATCAACGTGCATAGGAAACTTAACATAGGCTCTCAGCGTAATTGTTGAAAACTAAGACTTTCAATATTTGCTTAAAAACTTACCTTTTATTGCTTCTTTTTTAGTGCCCACGTTTTTAGATGTTATAAGTATTAGTCAGTTTTACACATATAAAGAAAATATAATACATGATAGAAGTGTAAGAAAAATTAATGTTGATATCATCACAACAATAGAAAACGTCGATCATTAGCATTAACATGATTAGAGTAGTGAATTAAGGTGATTTGTTAAATTTTGCAAATTGTTTAATAAATAAATATTTTATGCGATCGAGCCAGAGGAGGAATCACTAAGTTAATCTGTATAATCTTGTAACAATTCAATACCTATAACTTCTTAAATTTATTAATAATTCTCAGTTATTACAAATGGCTTTAGCTAAGAACATACTATGATTTGGAACTTTTTGACTGATTTTATTACTACTCTATGTTTAACTATTATATTTTTATATTTTTGTTTTCCAATCCTCACAGTTCCACTCCCAAGTTACTAATCATTCAAAAGTTACAAATCTGAACTATACACAGGGAAATCCATCATCATTCGAAAAATTTAACGTATAAACAATAGATCGTTGATAGCCAAGTTATCATATATTTATGTGTAAAATAAAGATGAAAACTAGAATAATTTAAGATGATCAAATTTTGTAATTACTACTATCTGCACATTCTAATTTTATATCGGAATGTGCATCAGCTACTTCTTTTTTGTAATATATATCCCACTCACTTAACTTTCGTTTATACTGGATCAGTATCGTGTTTATACTACATAACCTTGCTTATAAGGGAGTTACCGATTTCAATTCCCTTATTAGCAAAAAAAGTATCTTTGGAAAATGTCGAATTTGAATGATTTATGGTCAAAAAACAAGGTTAAAAACTATGTTATTTGTCACTTGCTTATACGGGAGTTTTAAATGCCGGAACTCCCTTATAAGTGAGTTGACCTACACCCTTATAAGCGAAATATCACCTCAGAATACTAAGTATTCTGATTTAATTTTGTAAGTTTAAAACTAAATTCCCTATACAAGTAGATACAATATTCCCAGCACTAATACCATCAACAGACTTTATCTTTTTTATTTTAATAATTTATATTGGTTTAGCACATGATAATAATTTTATAAATAATCAGCAAGGAGCATTTATTTTATAATATGTTATATATAAGCAAATATGTGCGATGTAAATTAATTTAACATTTTCACTTCTTAAATGAATTTGAAAATTTTATGTAATGACTAAATAATATTGAATTAGTAGTTTAATAAAATCGCACTCATTACTCAAATCGAACACCATAAAATTTTTAGAACTTTAAAATATATATTAATCCAAATTCAAATGTTGTAATTTTAGTTTCCAGAATTTGAAAAATATAAATGTTGTTACTTTCAACAATTTGACTAATATCTAGCATGAATTATTCCTTAAATTATTCATATTCTATAATTCTAATCATTATATTTACAGAGCATCAATAGTGTTGTAAAATAGAAACATACAAAATCGACATTAAACTTGAGATTCAGGTTCAAGTGACAAGCGGCTTCGTTAACTTAAAGAGCATACTAGCTTAATAGAAAATTAAATTAACTCAATCACCACACTTTTATTTGAGATATTTTTTATAGAAATTAATATAACAAGATTGAATTATATTAAACATTTGAAGTTAAGCGAAAATACTAACTGCATAACCAAATATATACTTTACGCTTTCAATAATTTCAAATATTAATACATATTAAATTATTTTACGTTACTAAATTTTTCATATTTAAGACATTAAAAGTACGATGATCAATCAAAAATGGGAAATATAATTACTTTTGTTCATATATTAATAACGTAAGAAACTTGAATTATTAATTTTGAAAGAAATTATTCCAATTTCTACCAACAGCAATTTACAATTTAAATTATAACTTTGATCCTTAAGATTAAATCGCTGTCAATAAGTGTATTAACTCAATTCCTCAACTAAGAGGTTCATTAAATATTTGCTCTGATATTTTATAAATATTCAGGTTACAGTTATCTAATTAAGTAATGAAATTTGATATAGTTGTTATTTTGTTTAAGATTAACTAGTTTTTATTTGTTGATGGAAAAATTAATTATTGGCTAAAAATCAAAAAATACAAAATTGTGATAATTATTAAAGATGAACTTGAAGCGGTGAATTAATTACAGTAACAACCATCATTGTAGTATTATCTAATGAGTATACAAAATCCGTTGAATTACGTTTGCTGTTGGATCCTATCATCTTTAAAATCAAATTATTTGAAATATTCTTGTCCTTGATAGAATCGCTTTTGTAAAATACTACTTTATAAAATGTAAGGTGACAATATAGTTCGATATTAATTTAAATAAACATCTTCGAAAATTGGTTTGAGAAATATTATTGTTAAATAATTATGACTTTTTGTTCTTTTATATCAAACAATAAAATAAACAATTATCAAAATATAATAAATTCTACAAGAGATCATTTGTGCAAAAAAGCGTTTGTCACTTGAATTTTAAAATTTCTAGGAAACGAGATAATAAAGTTGTGTGTACAGATACTGGGGTGGGCAGAAGAGGTTGATCAGAGGGTTATCAGGTGTTTGAGCTAGCTATTTGCATATACATGTACTATATTATGAACAAATTCACTTCTGAACACACATAACTTCATTTATTTTTCATTAAATCAGTTCTTATAAAAATACGGCTACTAACCCATAGAATATTTTAGGTAGATATACTACATCATCGAGGTTATCCACTATTAGCAGAATAGAGCTGGGTCGAGAATACTTCATGGTTGATATTGGGCTGAATTGCTTATGATTTATCATTAAGCTAAATTTTGCAAATTACAAGGGTTTATAATCAGTGAGAATAATATTAATAATATGTGAAGTAACTGAGTAGGGCTCCGTAAACAATTATAATAGAGAGACCTTGTTAAGGCTTCTAACTTTTCCAAGTTCGGAGTGGAATTAGTATTCCAATATATTTTCTTTTCTACATATAGAATTATTTGTTACGTTCGCTTCAATTATGCTGAAGTCCTTCCTGTATAACTCTGAATGGTGCCAACCGAAACAATTCCAAAAAGTTTCCCGTAAATAAATTTACTTGATAAGTTACGAACGTGGAATCAGATAAGATGAATGCCGACTATCAGCTAGTGTACTGAGTAGAATTGATTTCATTTGACCTGAATCGAACACATTTCAAGACTTTATTGTTCCATATTTTGAAAACTTCGAACTTTTGTTCATCTGGACATCGTTTTTCAGCTTTACGGTATAAATTTGTTAAATTATTTGGAAATGTGACGGATTACTGGTTTCTACGAGTATGCTAGAAGATTTTACTCAACGATCCGTTTTTCTACTTAGCTGATCCCAATATCAATCTCTTTATGAACTATAAAAGCTGGGTTCATTGATCACAGTGAAGACTTCTTTATGATGATTGCTCTTTCGGGATGGTATCTTCACTATTTTGAACCATAACCGTTCAGTACTTTTTAGTAACTACAAGAAGATCAGTAAATCCAACTTTACAAATTTATCTAAATTGAAAATATTCAAAAGTCGCCTCGTGCCTTCTTTGAACATTATATTTTCATTCTATGCAGTATACAAACATAACTTGATTTGAAAAGAACACTTTCTTATTTTATATCTCAAGTCCAATTTGAAGTGAGAAGTTTACAACATAAAAAATTAATATGATGTGAATAAATATCTAACATTTATACTTAAAGAAGGAAATCAATAAGCTCTCACTATTGCCCGAGTTATGGGCGTTTTTTCTCTGATCAACCTCTTCTGCCCACCCCAGTACATCTGAATCGAACATAAATGGTATCAAAGTTGTTCTTTCACTCTTACTACTAAAAATAATTTCGCGTGCGAAACCCTCGCGTGTAATTGTACGCATGCGTGCATCGTACGCGCGTGCAAAAAATGAGAATGCGTGCATATAATTTAAGTAATATATTTATTTTCAATATAAACCGATCATAATTTGATGTCAATGCTATATTTTGATGGAATATAACTAATATAATAACTTAAAATATTTTTAAGCCAAGTAACAGTATATAAAAATGATTATTTGGTTGACTTATGTTGGAGTGAAAACATATATTAATTACAAATTTAATATATTGTAATTATAAACACGTGTATGGATAAGTATTTCATAAATACTCACTTATTTACTTCTGTTACAAGAATATCTACTTTTACTCTTATTATATCCAAAATATTATCTAAAATAATTAAATTTACTACATTCGACTTTCCCCCATCTTAAGAGCATTAAATCACTAACTTATAAATATTATATAATATTTTCAATATTATGTATTCATATTATATTAGGTAGGTTCTTTATCAATTTATATTTGGTTATTATATTATATACGGTATATTCGGCTATGATAAACGATATTTTCAAAGTTTGAGATAGTTTACTGCAAAAATATCACTAATATATAATTACACTATTATTGAAGTGAAATAATTTTTGAAAATAGTCACAGTAATGTCATAAATAATATTAATAATAAATAATAATTGAATTCTCCTCATATCTTAATATATCTGCGTGCAAATATAATATTCGCGTACATGTTGTACGCGATTTGCACGCGCGTACAAATTTTGAAAACGCGTGCAAATTGCGTGCAAAAACCACCCCTATTAGACACCCAAAGACAATCTACAACAACAAAAAAATATACAACAACAAAAAAATATACAAAAAATATTGCTAATAACTTCTGTGTAAATAGTGTAGGAAGCTAATAAACAGATATCATATTGCACAAATCATCTATAACCCATAAGATAAGTAATAGTTAGAAATTGCTTCAGATTTCTTTTACAGAAATGTCATTCGAAGTTATGGAAAGTATGCAATAAACCATGCGCAAATAGATATCCAACCGAAAACAAACGAAGTCACTGAAGTTCTGTTCCAATGCACTAACCGAATATATTTGCGATAAAATAACTGTACGGCTTTGAAATACATTTACAAATCATTAAAGAGGAATTGATATCACGATGTTAATATATAATTTTTCATATATAAATAATATTTACTTAACTATATATAGTTCAAATTTCATTTCTTTCATGTATCACAATAGATGTTCATTTATACTTTGATTGATGTTATTATTGAGACTTTGATTTTACTATATGATGATTCTAACATAACATAATATATATTAATATATATTTACAGTGTAAGCCAACTGCACAGCAATCATTTATAAGAAAAAGGTGATAAGAAGAGATGAAATCAACGATCATGAACCGAACAAAGACGTAATTCCAGGGAATTAGAATAATCGCTTTGCTGCATTAGCAAGTGATGATATTCGTATTCCGAAGAAAAATCCACACGCAGCAATTAATGAATAGTAAGGTAGACGACGCAACCAAATGTACAAGCGACGATTCAGAAAAAGTCAGAAAAGGTAAAAACGAAATCGAAGAAGCCTAAGAAATAAAAGCCGAAACAAAAGCCGGATAAACCTGCCCAACCGTTGATACCATAGGTGGTATCAGCCCCACATAGTACTGAAAGAAGAGAATAAGTCAATTATTAAATAAATTAGAACGAAATCCTGCTTTCACTCCCTGTACAGGAAGAAATCCATATGGAACTTACTATGTAAACAACAAAACACAAACACAAATTTTATGCAGTTAATATATTGCAGAGGTTTCGCTTTCAAGAGTAAATGAGCCTAAACAGGAAGAAACTGATTAAAGAATTATGACATTGTTTCCCGCTCTAGAAGTACTACGCGTTGCCGCTTATACGCTAGTCCCAAGATTCATACCAGCCATCCCAAAGATAGTTACAAAGATAACTTCCGAGGTCAATAATGTTAGTTCAAGTGCCGAACTAACTTAGGTTGTCTGAGGAGGATATTCATAGTGACAATCCCAGAAGATGAGGTATGATATCGAGATTAGTTTGAGGTAACGTTATGTGTAACTAAGGTTGGATTTGTGGATTGCCATGATTTATGAGATGAAGATGGAATGATTAAATTGAGCCTTAATACTGATGATAAGGTTACAGTTAAGTGAGTCATTTTATTTACAGTATGTAGTATTTATTTTTGTGTACATTTTATCTATTTTCAAAGTTTCATTATACTTAATAATTTATTAAGTTTAATTTAAAGTTATGTCACTTTTGATTGATTGACATCAATATTGATTGATAGATAAGAATTTCTATATACAACGAAATTGTTATAATACATTATATATGACATGTTATTAAATATTTCCTTTCCAATGATATGTAAGTGTCAAAGTAAGCCTTACAGTTATTTTATCGCTACAGTATTTGGTTAGTGCATTGGAACTGAGCTTTAGTGGACTTCCTTTATTTTTGGCTGGATATCTATATGCGCATGGCTAATCGCATATTTCCCGTAAATCAGAATGACTTTTCTGTTGAGGAAGTCAGAAGCGATTTCTAATTTCTTTCTAGCTTCATGGGTTGTCGGTGACTTGTGTAACTTTGTTTCTGTTTTTATGGTACCGACGCTATTTACTTAGCGGTTTTTGGCCGTGTTCTTCATCATTGTTGATTTTGTGTGGGTAACTGAGCATGTGTATTTCACGAACACAAAAAGGAAATTTACCCCGCTGAGTGTTAAGATGTCATGTTTGGAGCTCACCATTTACATTTTAATCGCTGTGTTTTTGTTCAACGACCTATTCATTTACGGTGCTGTGGGCCACATTTAATTAGCAGCTTATGAGGACAAATATAGGTTTTGTAAAATATAGCCTGACGCTTCGAAAGTGCAGAACATAATTGGAACTGTTTTCGCGTACACAGCATCCGTGTTCTACATCAGCGCGAAACCGGCCCAGATCCTGAAGACTAAACAGCGAAAATCAGTTCAGGGGGTGAGCTTTGCGAACATTCTATCTACATGCATTGGAAACCTCACTCAGGCCCTGAGCGTTATCATCGAGAGCCCTAACATTAAAAATATATTGGCCAAACTGCCGTTTATTTTATCTTTTCTCATCCCAGCGTTCTTGGATGTGGTGAGTCTCGCCCAATTTTCAAAATACGGACGCATAAAAGAAAGAGTTCTCAGGGTAAAAGACTACGAAGAAAATATAATCACTGTTGAAATGAATGATATTCGCTCAGACACAAACAACTTGTAAAGCGCCGATCACAGCAGTGAAACGAGATGAATTCATTTGAAATACTTGTTTATCTATTTTAATTCAAAAATTCTGTCTTGAAGAGTATGTATAGTTGGTTAATAAGTATATATACATGTATATATATTCAGTATGTTGTTCAACATGTTGAATGTAATAACATGACTCACTCAACAGCAACAATCCAACAATACATCTAAACGCAATAAATAAATATATACTAGTTATTTTACAATAGCCAAGTAAAAATAATATATATTTCAATAATTCTCGTGGTTAGTGAATTTCCAGTTAATTAAAATGGTTTTCATCTTTGTTTCCAATCTAAGTGATTCTGCTTCCTCATTTATGTAACAGCTTTAATGTATAGTTCTATGTGTGATTTAACATCTTTTTAATATTATCACAAATGAAAAATTAATCTCTTTATCAATTAGCATATTTTCCTCCGTTTCTTGTGTTTTCCGCTCCAAACATGTCCGATGCATCCTTTTCCGAGTAGAAGGAACCCACTGAGAAGCCGATCAAGTACAGGTCTCAGTTTTACATGCGCAGATTACAGGGCTACAACATGAACCAGCTTTTGCAGGTGGACAAGACTTTTAATTTGCTTTCAACTAGAGACATTGATTTCTCGGTTCGCCCAGAATCGACCAAGTGCAAACTGGACCGTTTCTACACCGCTGAGGTGGGGGATTTGTTCGACGCCCCTTAACTCTACAAAACGTTCGAGGTGAACGGGCGTTATTTTGGCCAAATTCTCGAGTTCATTTACGAATTCGGTGACCAGGTATTTAAGGTCGGGCAAATCCCTTAACTGATTGTTGAAACAAGCGAGCGCGGGTACGGACGGATGTGCTTATTTGACAAGAAACTTATTTTGAGCAGCGGCGAAACACTATATTTGATGAAGGATATGAAACCAGAAATGGTTTACAAACAGGAAAACGCAGACTTTATGATGTTCAGCTGCAAAAACTTGACAATTGCATTCGATTTGAACAGCTAACAGATATTCGAGCTCTCATACGATCAGAACAAACAAATAAAGCTCAAATTCCTGTGCGAAACGGAAGTGCAACAAGTCCTATTCCAGAATAAATACCTTATTCTATCAGATAATGAGTATCCAAAACCCACCATTCAAATCTTCAACTTCAAATCCAAAACGCTGAAAACGATCTCAGCGAACTGGTTCCAAGACGCATTCTGGGACTTCCTCAGAATAAACGAATTCGGTGACCTGGAAGTGGACGAGGAAGTGGAAACGGTCATCAAAAACAGCGAACTTGCAATTAAAGAAGGATTTTAAGAAGATGTGGGAAAAGTTTGAGAATTTAAATGAGTGAGGATAAGAAAAGATACATTGGTGCAACATTTACCAACAAAAATATGTCTATTTTACATATTATGAGTAATTATATTGTGTGATTATTTGTGTTACGTCAACTTTCAAGTTGTTTTTAGTTGTTTTTATCCTTCTAATCATAAGTGCTAATTAACCAAAATATAACTAATCACTCATAAATAATCTCTAAGGGCGTGCGACTAACTTTGTTAAATAGCGTGTTAAATAACGATATATCTATTTTATTCTCTAAAGTATCCATATCTATAAGATAACTCATTTCGTCCGAATTAAACGATATATTATCCACTATGTTCGCATCGTAATCGTCTCCAATAAATGTAGAATTTTACAATTAATTACATAATGAACCCATTATTAAAGTGGAAGTTTATTTTTGTTAAATTGACGTTATTTTATTGCTGCTGATATTTTATATTCACTTAATACACACGAAGTATTTCTTTTATTTATATCCAAATTACTAGCTATAATTATATATAACTTCATAGTTCAATTACAATATATGTAGCATACTAGTAATAATTCATTAATATTTTGATTAAAATCAATAATCTTCGTCTACAATTTCCTCTGGTTCGATTCCATTAAAGTCGTTATCGTCTGTATTAACTTCTTTTAAGGGAGATTCTTCTTGAACATCTTCCATATCCAGATTGGTTTCTCTGAATGTATCTAAACGAGCGCGGCTTTTATCAATTTCTTCGTAACCAAGTCCTCTTTGCACATTTGATATATCTGTAGTTTCGTCTTCTTAATTATCTTATGCTTGTAAGAATGGGCACCCTAATGCCTCAGATACTGACATTCTAATTTTTGGATGTGGATGAAGTAAGCTGGCCATGAGCAAAAACAAATCAATTGGTGTTTATTGTGGGAAGGGTCCCTCAGGTATTTGGACTCTTATATTCTAGGGTGCGGCTCTATATTCGTAGAAATCCTCGTTTTCACCAGATAATTGGTCAATTGTTTCTTCCAATTGAACTCGAATGGCATCAGCTAATATTTAAATGGCTGGAACATGTTCATACTATGATAAATCCTTAAATGGTCTATCGCCAAATATCATAATAAGGCTTGTCATTCCTATGCTCCACGCATCAGCTGCCATTCTGTAGTTGAATGTGTGTAGATTTTGTGCTTTTAAGTGAGACATTGCTAACTATATAGCTACAAAGGACAAATCATCTTGTGATGGATAGTTATCTTAGTTTAAATCAACTTTTTATTGTTTAAATGCATCCATAATTTACTATTCTGGTGCTTTAGTCATAGAGTATCGTCTTGTTTGTATTTTACCATATTCGTATATTCTTTTCAGTCCGCCAATCCATAAGTCTAGACTAGTGATATCTCCATGATTTGATAGCTCATACATCGATTGTACGTGATGAAGTCGTTTGAAGATGTATGCAGTGCTCATCGATTTATTCCCTCTAATTGGTTAACGTTAGTTAATTAAAAGTTATTAACATTTTAGAATAGCTTCTGCTGAGAAGTTCATTTTGTCTAGTTCAAGAAAGCTTTGACTTATTATGCTTGAATGCATAAGTATTTCTGGTGGCAAGAATACAAGGTTTCCAATGTGGTTTGCTGCATTTGGTTATTTTTCAACCAAATGAACGTCATATGCTTCGCCGAAGTCTAGTAATATCACTCTAGTTCCATTTTACAGTTTTATATTGTCAGTTTTAATGTCTTAATGAGCAACGCCATGTTAATGACAAAATCTTACAGTGAACAAAAGTTATTTAATTATTGATTTTATTGCTACTTCTGGAACTACAGGTGTTCTTTCTGTTTGTTCTCGAGCTTCATTGATGTGTTCGAACAGAGTGGGTCCTTTTATGAATTCTTGAACGATTACTTGTTTTTCTTCGTGCTAAAATGTTTCGCTAAGTAATGGGAGACCGAAGTGAGGTATATCCGAGAGTCGGTTAAGCGTTTTAGATTCGTCGGTTTCACCAGTTATTTAATTCGCCATTTTCAAGGCAAATATGTTCAAAGATGTTTTATGTTGGGCCGTGTACACATCACCGTACGATCCGGAACCGAGCAAGCGTCCCAAATTATAGTTTTTCGTTTCAAGATGTGGAAATTGTTTATTAGTTGTCGAAAATAATAGTAATAATATTAAAATTAAGTAAAAAAAGTTTCAATTTTCATGTTATAATTAAACTAATAAAATCAATCTACCACGAAATACTCTGTTAACTGGTTTTAGTAAGCTAAAAAAAGAAGCTTGATTCGTTTATACATAATATATTTAATCAGGTACCTACCTAAAATACAGTAGTTTGCAAATTCTGGAGTTCTTAATTTATGCTGGTTTCACCTATTAAAGTTTCAGGTTCTAGAGGTATCACATATTATAGTTCCATGTTTTAGAGGTAACACCTATACCAGGTTCATGATTAGTCGGTTTCGCCTTTTAGAGGTTTTTAATTTAAGAGGGTCGTTTTTAATTCGAGAAGTTTCATAATTAAGAGTTTCAGGATTAAGAGGTTTTTAATTATAAAGGGCGCGCATTCTCAATAACTAGCATAAGTTGTCTAGATTTTTTCACTTCATAATGCTGTTTAAGATTTTTAAACAAATTTAAATAAACAAGTAATTTTTCAATTTTTTATATGATTTATAATGAATATATGCTAAACGATTGAATTCAACGCAAATATTTTGTTTTATAATCATTTATGATATAATTATTAATATTGTATTCAAGTCACTTGATTACCTTAAGAAATACACATCTTGTTCAACAAAATTAGTATTATATAGTAAATACAAATAAATCTCAAGCTATTAATGTCGGGCTTACTGAAAATACGAAATATGAAAGTGTATCAAGCTATTACTCGAATGTCTTCAATAATATATTAAATTAACGATATACTGAAAGATATCATTACTATATATCCAAATATTGTTAAAGTTCATTGTCTAGATCACTACAAGTCGTTAAGAAGAGAGACCTAAAATGGTCACTTTTTGGTGTTTTCGGCACTTTTAATAATGATTTCTCAACTGTGTGAGTTCACAAATATTATTTATATTGCTATGTCGGGAATTTCCCTCAAAATTAAACTTAAAATCACTATTGTATCATCTACAATTATCAAATATTTATTCTCTCTTCTTAATTTTGATTTGACCATCTATAATTCCTGAACTACCTATTTAAGAGCGATTGCCGAGCTCTCATGCCATTTTGTACGGTGAACTCTCAAAATCGTTGTTTTTGGCCTCTTTTCCCCTTTAAATAATTATAATCTGGCTGAGCCTTCCAACCAAGTTAACAGAAGGCTCTAGAGCAAGCGAATTTATTTAGGTTTTAATTCTTGTTAGGTTCCCTGAAAGTTACTTTGGAGACCAAATCTGTCAGAGGAGTGAAAAAATTAATTTCTCCCAGAAATTTATGGATATCATCAAGAACACGAATATATAATAATTAGTATCAAAATGCCCGAAAAATGAACTTCAAGACATGTATTTATGCTATATTACTAGTAGTATTATATCTAAAATTTAATCTTTAGGAAACAAAAACAGACATTAATTTAGATTAAGTTTTGATTATTTTTATAAAATGAGTTAATTGTGAAGCGATAGGCAATGAGTTGAAGCAATATGTTAATTTAGATGAATACTTGTTGTTTTATATATTAAAAGAATGCTAAAGAATGCTAAATACACTATAAATAAATGTATATAAATGAATTATACCTGTACCTATTCATATTAGGAAATCAAGCAACATTTTTAAAAATTGTATTACATTTGAAGTGTGAAATCTATATTTTATTCGTATTTTTAATTTATTTGAATAATGATATTATAATTTACATGAACCAGTTTCTTACAAAAAATACCCGCCATAAACGAGCGCAATATTTTAAAGCATATATTTGAGTTACAGGTAATATAGTATATAAAACTGTGCTGAATAACATCACTTCACAATGAAATATAATTTCTTCAAAATAACGCTATCTTATAAATAACTACTGGCACGACGAATGTCACTATTCTATTTAACTGAAAATTAATCGGGATATGTCATTGTATTTGGTTAATTCCCGACTGTTTTAATCTTTCAACTTTGTTTAAAACTTATAAGAATGACTGTTCTTAAAAATATTTTCTCAAGTAAATATATTATTTTGAACTGGATTATAACATATATAGTAGTATATAATACTGTAAAATATTTCACTCCCAGCTCCTCTCCTGAAATAGTAATAATTAAAAATAAGCGAAAAATTGAAGCATAGTGATATCTCAACAAATCTTGATGTGGTAGAGGTGTTAATAATATTTTTATAATACAAATATATCTATTGATAACATATCAAAAATTATAAAATTGATCAATTTATGTATCTATTTTTATCATATAACAAGTAAAACTCCAGAATTTGCAAACTACTGTAATATCTATAATATAAAGTAGTGCAAATTGTGAGCACTGAAATTAGTTTTCTTGTGTTATTTGTATGTTTAAACAAGGTATTTAATTCTATATTCTCTCATTCAACAATAGCGGCCCTTATTTCGAGTATGACGCCACCGACTTCCATTTCAGCTTCGAGGGATCCTCTGATGACTAAGTCTTGTGCATTAA
This sequence comes from Hexamita inflata, assembly GCA_963988835.1. Taxonomy (NCBI): domain Eukaryota; phylum Fornicata; order Diplomonadida; family Hexamitidae; genus Hexamita; species Hexamita inflata. The sequence continues at coordinate 71,997 of CAXDID010000008.1, forward strand.
CGCCGCTAACGTCTTCTTGTTCGTTTTGTGGTGAGAAGACGTAAACTGGAATACCTTCTTCTACTAATTGGTCTCGTACAGAGTCGGTCCAAGGAATTTATACTGCTTCTTGTATAATGGTGTCTCCTTCTATGTTAGTAAATTACTGTGAGTGTATTTGTTCTCCAAGTATTTGCAGTACAACAAAGTGTTAATTTCCGTTTTCTCCTCCTTTGCACGTGACTTATATGTTGAGTGTTTTTTAGTCTTGAACTTGAATTTCGTCTTCTATTTCGATTTGTTTGAGGTTTTGTTCGATTTGGTCTGCTTGTGATTAGCTGAGTTTTATGGTGGAGTGGTGCATTTCAATTTATTGTTCATATTATTGTGGGATGTCTTTTAGCTGAAGGAAAACGGATTCTGTTTATTTTTGGAATTATTGGTTAATGATTTTTAGTTCGTTAATTTCTCTTTCTTTTTCCATTATGATCTGAGTTTGTTATTGAACGCGTGCTTCCAGTTCATCTTTAGTTTGGAGTGTTTCGTTTAGCTGGTCGTTCAGAATCTGGTTTCTCTTTTTTGCTCTTTCTTTTGCGTTTTCGAAGATCAATTTCTCGTTTTTCAGAGTTTAATTCAGAATCTCAGCGTTTTTGACCGTTTACTCAGTTTCCAACTACTGAGACCGAATCTACAGTTTTGATTCGTTCAAATTTCGGGTCAATTCGTTTATTTGATTTTAAAACTATTAAATCTGCAAATTTGACTACTAATCAAACTGAATTTTTTAATTTTACAGTTGTTACTCCCGGGACATACGCTCAGCCTCCAGGATCTTCCGCTTTTCTAACTCGAGCTTTGAAGCGGAGGTAACACGCTCCTGCTGTATTTTCTGGGATAAAATCTCGAGCTCGGACTCGTACTGACGATTCTTGCTTTATAATTGCTACAACTACTGTGATAAATCGGTAATGGATGTAGAAGAAGTAACCTGGAACAAATTTGATAACTCAGCTCGCAAACGCGCATTTTCTTACTAAAGCGCTTTGAATTGTTATTATTTCTACTCCAAGGACGCATTCTAATTTTACAATGAAATTATTTACTATTAAGACTATTGTTGCAACATCTACAACTTCTAACCCTGATCAAGAGAAGCTGCGTACGAACGAGCTTATAATTCAGCTAGTTTATCCTTTTCAAATTAGCAATTCGTTAATAAGACCTGCAATTCGTTGAACTTAGACAAATCAACCTACTATGTTTGCACCTACTTTAACAAATCAACATTTCGCTGACGTAAACGTTCACACTCTAGCCTTTGCTACTCCATCGCAACCAAAACTGATTGATGCTTCTCCTTAACCTACTAAAAATGACCTACCAAAGAATCATAATCAGCCTAAATTGAAGCAACTTTTGCAACTGCAGCTGCTAAATCCTTTTTAGCTAAGTCATCAGAACCAGTGTAACGCTAAACGTTGCATTATTGACATAATTGATCTTTAGCCGTTTACAACTCAAGTAAAGAAGCATTCAGTTTAGATCGTAGTGTTAAAACAAGTCTTTTTAATACATCATTCTACGCAGCCGCTTCTGGAGGTAACACTTATTCTAATGTTTCAATTGTCATATTCTCCATTTCCAAATTTTGGAGTGTTAACTCAAATACTATGTCTGAAATATCGATTAAACAACGATATTTGAAAAGAAATGAAACCTTTGTAAACAATAAAATACAATAAACAAGAATTAAAAAAATAAAATATTAATGAAGTTGCTAATCCAAAAGACACTCACATGTTACTGTCTTGTCTACCAATATGTACTCTCTTTATATGTTGATTGTACCTATCGAGTCTATGAAATACTTGTCCACAAAAATCGCACACTACATCAACTCTTTCAAGATGTGTGTTCATATGTCTAGTCAAGTGATAACGTTATTTGAAACGAGCACCGCAAACTTCACATTAAAATTCTTTTACATCTGAGTGAACTTTCATGTGAACTCCCAAAACGTCCTTTCTGGCGAATGCCTTACCGCAAATCATGCAACTGAATGGCTTGTTACCAGTGTGAGAGGCCATATGAGTTTGAAGATGATACCTTTGGTTGAATTGCTTCCCACACACAGAGCACACGTAGGCTCCGTTAATTTGGTGGTGCATGGATGATTGTCTGCCAGTATAGCTCTGGAATTCATTGATGGTTGATGGCTTACAGTCATGGTTTTCTAGCTCCATCTTGGAACCAAACTCGATGTCACAGAATTAGCATCTTATGCTACCTCCCATCATCTTATTTGAACCATGTGTTTCTACGTGATTAGCGTATGCGGACTTTTTGTTGAAGCCTCTTCCGCAAAATTCACAAACAAAGCGGAATGTTGAGCCGTTGATGTTGATATCGACTTCATCATACTCTTCGCCTTCTTCGCCAGACGATTCATCGCGGCGTTGTGGATCAGGGATGCTTTTAACAAGTTCCTCAATTCCTCTTGGGATTTGTGGTAATGCGAACATAGGTTTCTTATCTTCCATCTGTTGGTGTGGATGCGTGGAGTGGGTTGCCAAACTTTGCGGAGTTTAGTGTTATGGATAAGACCACACATTAAATGATAGAATATGTATAATAACGCAAAATAAAGGGCAAATTTGAAATCAAATAATGGGTTGACTTTTAATTTTTTATTTATAGAATGTAATTACATACTTAAATATAACACTTCATTTCAAAATTAATAATTAACAAAAATTTGTAAATCTCATTTTGTACAAATTAGAAATTACATACTACAATTGTCAAAAAGACAATATATAGAAATAATAGACGTTCTACGCTCTCTAGTATTTTTACTAAATGACTTGATAATTTTCAATCATGTTTTATGATTACCATAATATTAACATAACATTTAAATTAAATTATAATCTGTTATACTATGCTTTTATTGATAAAGAAACATACGTTGTGTATTGGGTGATACTTATAATTGTATACTTTATAAAAAACATCAAAAAACAATATATAAAACATTAGAAGTCTGAATGTTATTAAATTAGTTCAATCAATCATTTTCCGTAAACCTTTTATTATATATCTTTTCTTACCTACAATCTTATTGCTTCTTCTTCTTTTTTCTTTTTCAATTCCACAATCATTTATTGCTCTAATTATTATAATTTAATAGCTTTCTATTTCTCTTCTTTTTACTGTTCTCTTACCTTAAGACTAGCACCATCGAGCAAGGTTGCAAGTTAAGAACCCTTCACGGATTGAAATTCGTCGAAGTCAGTTCTTGTTGATTTAACATATTATAGTAGTTATTATCGTTCAAGAGCAAATGATTCTTTGAGTCGTGTTTTTTCTTCAGTTGAAAAGAGATCATCTAAGAGTTGTGCACGTTAATATTCTGTATTCAATTCATCTAGAAGAGCCATTGCAACGTTTTCTGTGTAAACTTTTCTATTTTATGACAAATCATCTTGAGTTGATTATATTTACTTTTAAAATATAGCTTCTTGCTCTTGTTGTATATCTAGTTCACTATCGTTTTATTTGGTATATTTGCCGCTGCTTGCATCATAAACTACAGACAATCCAATGCCTCCTGCACGTTACTTCTTTGTCTTTTGAACGCGCTCTAGCATAAGTTGGCCTGCAGTTAAGCTATTCTTGGTATCACTGTGGATAAATTGTGGGCGGTTGTCGCTCTTTTGACTCACTTTGGTGGTAGCTTATTTTGTTTTGTATGCACTCATATTGCGCAAATGGTGATGTGAAAAACTATAATTAATTAATAGTGTGCGAAAATATATTTATAACATGACCACTCCACCGCAGCATGACAGAAGTTACTTCTTTCCATTTAGTGAACAATCCAGCACGAAACACTTTGAATCCTCCAAGCGAGGTTCAACAATCTAGAGTCAAATCAGATATTTTTAGTGCGCCAGTTGCAAAGGGATGCCGCAATTCTGATCTGTATAAGTCAAACAACATAAGCTCAATTTTCACGGCAGCTGGTCAGTCTATGCCGGCTCCACGTTAAATTCACCCAAAATCCGACCCGTTTGGAGGTGAGCAGGAATATTAAAATACTGCAGTATCCCGTTTCTACAAACCCTCTGACCCGTTCAATTCAGACGGTGTTCCAAACTATTAAAAGAAGGGAAAGGTGCCCACATACTAGAATTTTGTGGATATTTAGTCAGAGCGCGACCTCGTCTACACACATAAAGGCGGCGCGAAGCCAATTCAGCACGAGGAACCAGCCAGAGGCAAGCGCCACTTTGAGGAGCAATTAGGCATTGAGCAGGACTTCTTAACACTCAAACGTGGTCTGAGACATATCGAGCCACCATCTGGCAAGGAACTCTTCACTTAGAGACAGCCAAAGCCATATATCAAGTAAGATTTGTTTAGATCTGAGGAGGGGATCCCAAGACCTACGAACGAGCGCGCACCGAAGAACGCTATGGATTTCGGCGCTGTCGAACAACAACCCAAACCCGGATTCTACCCAAAATCAAACCTCTCAGTTAAAGAAAATATATTGGGTGATAAACAATACCCACTTCACAAATGTGAAGGGAAAACGCAAATTGAACTCAGAGAAATCTAGTTTTCACAACACGAAGCGAAAACAGAATTGGACAGAATTAACAAACTTGCTGAGACCTACAAACTCAAGTGCTCAGGAACGCACATGAAATGAGTGATAATATGTGACAAATATGATGCTAAAATTAAATTTACAATATATGTATGGTATAAATACTATAAAATAGAAATTAAAGGAAAAGTGACAAAACTCATATTGTCATTTAATATGTTATTGTGTCACACAATAGAGACAATATAATCTGTAACACTGTGATTTTTTAGTTATTGTATTCAAATTACTCTATTATTATTGTTTGTGATATATTTGTAATTTTTTGAGATTTTCATCTTATTTTATACATGGAAAGTTATGCTAATAGAATAACGCAATAATTTATTTATTTCAAATCTAAAGGTACCTAATGCCCATTATATCGCAGTTCTATCAAAGGATTAACTTTAATTTATCTTCAAACAACCGTATTTTTGTTATAATGTTAATTGCTGAAGATGATAATATCATCCATGGTGAAGTGGAAATATATTAAAATACTAGAAATAATATAAAATATCATTTACTGCAATAAAAGTTTTAATTGAAAAATCAAATGAATATTTTCATTATAACTGGGTAACGAAGACGATATTATACAGCATACTATCATGAAACTGTTGCTATTAGGCTATAATGACTAGAATATGTATGAATGTAAGAATGACGTTTTGTATAAGCTAAAACATATTGTACACTGATTTTATTCCATCTATCATTTAGTAACTGGTCTCTAATATCTAGAAAGTCCCCGTAACTCTGAGATAAGAACTTTAGGCCAATGGTATAAATAATGTATAAATAAAGGAACGATTCATACATAGGAAGTCTTACAGTGATGCTATGTATGTTCATCATTTATTAATTATTTTTAATTTCTTTAGTTTTCATTGTTGCCAAAGAAATATTATCATATATAAATGATAATTCTATCGTTAATATTACTTATACACATTCAACTAATCATAAGCAATGATATTTCAATTTTGATTATATTTGGCGGAAATTAGTTTAAAGAATATTAGCAATAATTAAACCTGTGGAAATATAATATTATTACATATATTCATATACGTATTCATATTTTTTATCATTTCCACTTTAACTATTTAATAATCAAAATAATATATATTTAGTTCAATAAGTATCTTCAATGTTAATCATATAAATATGCGAATACTGTTTACTTATCTAACTAAGATTATACATAGCATTGAATTTCATACATAGGAAATTTTTAAATTTTTAGTACATAAATAATATTTTTGATTTGACAGACACTAATCTATTTACAAGTCTATGATTACTATAGTATATTATATATATATAGTAATTAATCATTATTGATGAAAGCAGTATTCTATATTATTTCAAGACTCTATATTAATATTTATGAAAATTTATGTAAGTGACTTTAAATCTCAAGTTGCTATAATATATAGTTCTATATACAACTAATACAAATATATACTTATATACTTCATATAGCTCATGTAGATCAAATTATAATAATCACCAAAATTTACTAAATTATGATTATATTTATTGAAGAAGAGTAAGTGACGTAAATTCAAAAGATATTCATATATAATAATATGTCAACAACATAATATATTGTTATGACCCAAAACAATTTTCATTCCCTAAATGATGTAAGCTAAATCTGTAATGATGAAACCAATGATACATAGAATTTCCTTTAAAATTTATATTAATGTGTAATGAGTCTTAGTACTTCAATACAGCAATAATCTCACACGCCGCTAACAGATTGGAATAGTTGTAAATTTGAAGAAATAGTGGAATTTTAACTTATGTTGATATTCATTACAGTTTAAAGTAGTACAGGTAGATAATGTAATAGTAGTAGTATTTAGTAATGCTTGTTTCTTCTATAAGAAGGAAAGCATTGACTATAGCTACTTCTTGTTTTAAGTTTAAAATTTGATTCATTTTTGTATATTGGTTGAAATACATGAAATATTAAAATTATAATATCATAACATTAATATTTATAATAATTCTGAAATTAAAATAATTTTTATAAATTCACTCCAAACACATAGTGTTACAGATTATGAGACAATGATTGTCTTATTGGCAATTATTGTCAAAAGTGCTCTTATTGCATATTGTTGGATGGCTATATAAAAAACCATCCCTACTGAGTAAGGCTTAACATTTCCCAGTTTTGCTGGGAGAAAGTATAGGTTTTGCTGGGAGTTTGGAGATATTGGGAGATTTCTGGTTTTTGTGCTGGGAAATAACCAGCAATAACCGGCAATAAAAACATTAAAAATAAAAACTGGGAATTTCCCAGCAAGAAAAATTGGTTCGGCTACTGACCGAAGATATCAAATTCACTCAGTTAAGTCACTCAGCTATGCCAATTATTCATCAACATTTGTAAATAGACGATATCTCGCTTTTTTCGGCTTATTTGCTTTCATTTATTTCCACATCTCAACTTCAGGAAGATTTCCACAGCACAACGAAGAAAATGAATCTGATCATTCTGAAAAATGCGCAATTTAGTTTCCTTCCAACCCTCATATTGTTCCCACCACTGCGCAAATAGATATCCAACCGAAAACAAACGAAGTCAAACCAAATATAGTTGCGATAAAATAACTGTACGGCTTTGGAATTGATCTCACAATGTTAATATACAATTTTTCATATATAAATAATATTTACTTAACATAGTTCAAATTTCATTTCTTTGTCATGTATCACAATAGATGTTCATTTAAACTTTGTTTGTTTATTACTGAGACTCTGATTTTACTATATGATGATTCTAACATAACATAATATATATTTACAGTTTGTAGTATTTATTTTTATGGTACATTTTATCTATTTTTAAAGTTTCATTATACTTAATAATTTATTAAGTTTAATTTAAAGTGTCACTTTTGATTGATTGACATCAATATTGATTGATAGATATGAATTTCTATATACAACGAAATTGTTATAATACATTATATATGACATGTTATTAAATATTTCCTTTCCAATGATATGTAAGTGTCAAAGTAAGCCTTACAGTTATTTTATCGCTACAGTATTTGGTTAGTGCATTGGAACTGAGCTTTAGTGGACTTCCTTTATTTTTGGCTGGATATCTATATGCGCATGGCTAATCGCATATTTCCCGTAAATCAGAATGACTTTTCTGTTGAGGAAGTCAGAAGCGATTTCTAATTTCTTTCTAGCTTCATGGGTTGTCGGTGACTTGTGTAACTTTGTTTCTGTTTTTATGGTACCGACGCTATTTACTTAGCGGTTTTTGGCCGTGTTCTTCATCATTGTTGATTTTGTGTGGGTAACTGAGCATGTGTATTTCACGAACACAAAAAGGAAATTTACCCCGCTGAGTGTTAAGATGTCATGTTTGGAGCTCACCATTTACATTTTAATCGCTGTGTTTTTGTTCAACGACCTATTCATTTACGGTGCTGTGGGCCACATTTAATTAGCAGCTTATGAGGACAAATATAGGTTTTGTAAAATATAGCCTGACGCTTCGAAAGTGCAGAACATAATTGGAACTGTTTTCGCGTACACAGCATCCGTGTTCTACATCAGCGCGAAACCGGCCCAGATCCTGAAGACTAAACAGCGAAAATCAGTTCAGGGGGTGAGCTTTGCGAACATTCTATCTACATGCATTGGAAACCTCACTCAGGCCCTGAGCGTTATCATCGAGAGCCCTAACATTAAAAATATATTGGCCAAACTGCCGTTTATTTTATCTTTTCTCATCCCAGCGTTCTTGGATGTGGTGAGTCTCGCCCAATTTTCAAAATACGGACGCATAAAAGAAAGAGTTCTCAGGGTAAAAGACTACGAAGAAAATATAATCACTGTTGAAATGAATGATATTCGCTCAGACACAAACAACTTGTAAAGCGCCGATCACAGCAGTGAAATGAGATGAATTCATTTGAAATACTTGTTTATCTATTTTAATTCAAAAATTCTGTCTTGAAGAGTATGTATAGTTGGTTAATAAGTATATATACATGTATATATATTCAGTATGTTGTTCAACATGTTGAATGTAATAACATGACTCACTCAACAGCAACAATCCAACAATACATCTAAACGCAATAAATAAATATATACTAGTTATTTTACAATAGCCAAGTAAAAATAATATATATTTCAATAATTCTCGTGGTTAGTGAATTTCCAGTTAATTAAAATGGTTTTCATCTTTGTTTCCAATCTAAGTGATTCTGCTTCCTCATTTATGTAACAGCTTTAATGTATAGTTCTATGTGTGATTTAACATCTTTTTAATATTATCACAAATGAAAAATTAATCTCTTTATCAATTAGCATATTTTCCTCCGTTTCTTGTGTTTTCCGCTCCAAACATGTCCGATGCATCCTTTTCCGAGTAGAAGGAACCCACTGAGAAGCCGATCAAGTACAGGTCTCAGTTTTACATGCGCAGATTACAGGGCTACAACATGAACCAGCTTTTGCAGGTGGACAAGACTTTTAATTTGCTTTCAACTAGAGACATTGATTTCTCGGTTCGCCCAGAATCGACCAAGTGCAAACTGGACCGTTTCTACACCGCTGAGGTGGGGGATTTGTTCGACGCCCCTTAACTCTACAAAACGTTCGAGGTGAACGGGCGTTATTTTGGCCAAATTCTCGAGTTCATTTACGAATTCGGTGACCAGGTATTTAAGGTCGGGCCCTCACAGAGTCGTCAGCGGACCAGTTTTATCTGATTCGCTAACTTAATTTCCAGAAACTGGTTCTCGCGTCTCAGTTTCTCTTTGCTCGTTATTTCCTTCGGTTTGCACGAAAGGTTGTTCCGTTGTATTGGCATTGTTTGGTGATGGTTGCATAATATAGTATAACTAAATAATAGTTAACTAAATTCACTCGAGTGGATTTCAAATATATTAATTTTCATTTATGTATGTATAATAGAATTCTTCTTGAAGTTTCGTCAATCTATTTATTTTCAAATTAATCGACTTCCATCCATTTTTGGATTCCTTTAAAGCGAGGACAATCCGGTAACACCATTATCAGACCTGAGTTCAACAAGAATTAGGACATTCAGTTTATGTGTTACTCTTGGCAAAACCTTTCAAATGCCAAAATCTATTTATCTCACTCAAAAATATTTGTCTCGTGAGAAATCGTGGGACATTTCTTTACTAAAATTTTTATTAGAATGCAATAAAATATAATTCAGCTCATTTTGAACGAGGACTATTTGAGTCGAATCAGACTTCATTATTTATGGAATGGATATACAACTACATTTCTCGTTATATAATAAATAATTGTATTTATAGTTTCTTAACATGTTAAAAAACCTAAAATCTAAAATATTTGTTCAAATAGTGATTTAACATATAACATCTCACCTCAGGTTTAATATTATTGTTATTATGTTAATCCGCTAGACTAATTTACAAAATCTCTCAACTAAAAATGAGACCTTCATTGACAACGATTATCTTTCTGGGATTAAAGTTATTACTTAAACTGTAAAACTTATATAGAACAAAGAGTATACGATTATCCTATAATACAAGTATTATAAATTTTGGTTTGTATTGTATTCTATTATTTTTGTAAATTATAATTCCAGACCATTTCGTCAAGTAAATAGGATTTCAACTAATTAATACGCATTTATTCATTTTTCGGAACATGGTAATCACAATCAGATATGGTACATTTTGGCGGAGTTTTGATGCTGACATTGAATGTATTAAATTTGCGGTCAAAACCCAGCAGTTTGAATATAGGTGAACATTATATACATACAAAAAAGTCATTTAATTAGGTACTTCATCTGTGTATATGCATTTATAATCTTTATTCCTCAGTTTTTACCAAAAGAAATTAGACACTTTGTTATGAGTTGTCATTTATTTATCTTTTTAAAACACCAATAAAACACTTGAATCTACGACAAGCAAGGTAACTAAAGAACAATATTTAAGCGACAATTTAAGACTTGTAAATTAAAATTCTAGAATGAATAATGAATAATAAATATATTAATTGTTGACCAGATAGAGAAATCTGGAACGTCTTCTTTGCGATCACTACCTTGCTGTCATTAAAACCTGAAAACGAAGCCTGAGTCCGGCGGCACGAAGAAAGAAGCTACAACGTATACATAGACCGTTCGAAAAGCCCAAAGCCGGCTTATATGTTCAACACATGTGCTACTGACTTTTTGATTATCAGACTGATATTCTAGTCATGACCATATTTTCAGCAGGGATGTTGGCACGTTCTACATCCACCACTCTAAACGCAAACGAGTTTCAATTATCATTGCACAGACACGTCTCCAGAAGAGGTCTTCAAATATTGGTAAGCGCTCACAAAGTAAAGAATGAATATTATGTGCGTTGCTAGTGGCGTTTTTGCGACTTCTCTGCGTCGTCTTTAGTTTAGCTTCTGCCGTTTGGTTGCGGTGGCAGTTGGCGAACACGATTCTGGAGCGGAACTACATACTTGGCAGAACTAATTTCCCAAAACTTCCGTTTGAGCCGCTCTCAATTTCATAATGAATGGACTAGATGGAGATACGGTTGTCTTCGCTTCTTTGTGACCATTACTTTTGCTGACGTTCGTTGTGCTTGAAACATTTTATAGTCATATTAAATTAGTTGAGATAGAGTGTAATGAAAATAATTAGTGAGTAAGAATAGATATCTATGACAAAGTTTCAATATTTGTACATCTTGAAATTTATCCATTTCCATCACTTGTATGTGTTAAAATTCGCAGTAATTTGATATTATTGTAAGTGATTATATATGTTGGGCAGACACGCGCTTTTAATCACAAGTCATTTCTAATAGAATTAAAGCTATTTTGTAACTATATATTGTTTGATGCTATAATCATAATAGTTTAACTATTATATTTCTCACACTAATTTTCAAAAGAAGATGTTGATTTTAATTAGCTCCGATTTATCTTGTCGCAGTACATTTGCTAACGTAGTCCTTTCAAAAGATTTCATCTAGGAGTAATTAATTTCAAATAATTCGATTTATTGATTACACTAATGTAGATTATTTACACTGCAATTATGATTGCAATTGTAATAATCGCCGCTTCAAGTTCATCTATAATAATTAACACAATATTGACCTTTTTGATATATAGCCAATAATTAATATTTCTTTGAGCTAAGTAATAACGATACAAAATTTAATTTAGACAGTTTATTGGTATCATTTACATATGAACACAAATAAATCGGTGTAACTTTGCTAATTAAAGAGACAGAAAATATTTTAAGCAGTTATGGTTACACTTGATAAAGACTTAATATGCATGAATTTCGTAACATGATTTCGATTTAGTACTTAAACAATATTGTAAATTATTGCAGCGTATGTTAGAACTTTCGTAATTAATATATTTTGAAGTCAGAGATATATTTGTGACAGTCTAATTAAGCAACTACTCCAGCATATTATATTACATTTTAATTCGTCAACGTCCAAACGATTATTTAATATTATTGTTATTATGTTGATCCGCTAGACTAATTTACAAAATCTCTCAACTAAAAATGAGACCTTCATTGACAACGATTATCTTTCTGGGATTAAAGTTATTACTTAAACTGTAAAACTTATATAGAACAAAGAGTATACGATTATCCTATAATACAAGTATTATAAATTTTGGTTTGTATTGTATTCTATTATTTTTGTAAATTATAATTCCAGACCATTTCGTCAAGTAAATAGGATTTCAACTAATTAATACGCATTTATTCATTTTTCGGAACATGGTAATCACAATCAGATATGGTACATTTTGGCGGAGTTTTGATGCTGACATTGAATGTATTAAATTTGCGGTCAAAACCCAGCAGTTTGAATATAGGTGAACATTATATACATACAAAAAAGTCATTTAATTAGGTACTTCATCTGTGTATATGCATTTATAATCTTTATTCCTCAGTTTTTACCAAAAGAAATTAGACACTTTGTTATGAGTTGTCATTTTTTATCTTTTTAAAACACCAATAAAACACTTGAATCTACGACAAGCAAGTTAACTAAAGAACAATATTTAAGCGACAATTTAAGACTTGTAAATTAAAATTCTAGAATGAATAATGAATAATAAATATATTAATTGTTGACCAGATAGAGAAATCTGGAACGTCTTCTTTGCGATCACTACCTTGCTGTCATTAAAACCTGAAAACGAAGCCTGAGTCCGGCGGCACGAAGAAAGAAGCTACAACGTATAAAAGCTCAAAGCCGGCTTATATGTTCAACACATGTGCTACTGACTTTTTGATTATCAGACTCATATTCGAGTCATGACCATATTTTCAGCAGGGATGTTGGCACGTTCTACATCCACCACTCTAAACGCAAACGAGTTTCAATTATCATTGCATCTCCAGAAGAGGTCTTCAAATATTGGTAAGCACAAAGTAAAGAATGAATATTATGTGCGTTGCTAGTGGCGTTTTTGCGACTTCTCTGCGTCGTCTTTAGTTTAGCTTCTGCCGTTTGGTTGCGGTGGCAGTTGGCGAACACGATTCTGGAGCGGAACTACATACTTGGCAGAACTAATTTCCCAAAACTTCCGTTTGAGCCGCTCTCAATTTCATAATGAATGGACTAGATGGAGATACGGTTGTCTTCGCTTCTTTGTGACCATTACTTTTGCTGACGTTCGTTGTGCTTGAAACATTTTATAGTCATATTAAATTAGTTGAGATAGAGTGTAATGAAAATAATTAGTGAGTAAGAATAGATAAAGTTTCAATATTTGTACATCTTGAAATTTATCCATTTCCATCACTTTTATGTGTTAAAATTCGCAGTAATTTGATATTATTGTAAGTGATTATATATGTTGGGCAGACACGCGCTTTTAATCACAAGTCATTTCTAATAGAATTAAAGCTATTTTGTAACTATATATTGTTTGATGCTATAATCATAATAGTTTAACTATTATATTTCTCACACTAATTTTCAAAAGAAGATGTTGATTTTAATTAGCTCCGATTTATCTAGTCGCAGTACATTTGCTAACGTAGTCCTTTCAAAAGATTTCATCTAGGAGTAATTAATTTCAAATAATTCGATTTATTGATTACACTAATGTAGATTATTTACACTGCAATTATGATTGCAATTGTAATAATCGCCGCTTCAAGTTCATCTATAATAATTAACACAATATTGACCTTTTTGATATATAGCCAATAATTAATATTTCTTTGAGCTAAGTAATAACGATACAAAATTTAATTTAGACAGTTTATTGGTATCATTTACATATGAACACAAATAAATCGGTGTAACTTTGCTAATTAAAGAGACAGAAAATATTTTAAGCAGTTATGGTTACACTTGATAAAGACTTAATATGCATGAATTTCGTAACATGATTTCGATTTAGTACTTAAACAATATTGTAAATTATTGCAGCGTATGTTAGAACTTTCGTAATTAATATATTTTGAAGTCAGAGATATATTTGTGACAGTCTAATTAAGCAACTACTCCAGCATATTATATAACATTTTAATTCGTCAACGTCCAAACGATTATTTAATATTATTGTTATTATGTTGATCCGCTAGACTAATTTACAAAATCTCTCAACTAAAAATGAGACCTTCATTGACAACGATTATCTTTCTGGGATTAAAGTTATTACTTAAACTGTAAAACTTATATAGAACAAAGAGTATACGATTATCCTATAATACAAGTATTATAAATTTTGGTTTGTATTGTATTCTATTATTTTTGTAAATTATAATTCCAGACCATTTCGTCAAGTAAATAGGATTTCAACTAATTAATACGCATTTATTCATTTTTCGGAACATGGTAATCACAATCAGATATGGTACATTTTGGCGGAGTTTTGATGCTGACATTGAATGTATTAAATTTGCGGTCAAAACCCAGCAGTTTGAATATAGGTGAACATTATATACATACAAAAAAGTCATTTAATTAGGTACTTCATCTGTGTATATGCATTTATAATCTTTATTCCTCAGTTTTTACCAAAAGAAATTAGACACTTTGTTATGAGTTGTCATTTATTTATCTTTTTAAAACACCAATAAAACACTTGAATCTACGACAAGCAAGGTAACTAAAGAACAATATTTAAGCGACAATTTAAGACTTGTAAATTAAAATTCTAGAATGAATAATGAATAATAAATATATTAATTGTTGACCAGATAGAGAAATCTGGAACGTCTTCTTTGCGATCACTACCTTGCTGTCATTAAAACCTGAAAACGAAGCCTGAGTCCGGCGGCACGAAGAAAGAAGCTACAACGTATACATAGACCGTTCGAAAAGCCCAAAGCCGGCTTATATGTTCAACACATGTGCTACTGACTTTTTGATTATCAGACTGATATTCTAGTCATGACCATATTTTCAGCAGGGATGTTGGCACGTTCTACATCCACCACTCTAAACGCAAACGAGTTACAATTATCATTGCACAGACACGTCTCCAGAAGAGGTCTTCAAATATTGGTAAGCGCTCACAAAGTAAAGAATGAATATTATGTGCGTTGCTAGTGGCGTTTTTGCGACTTCTCTGCGTCGTCTTTAGTTTAGCTTCTGCCGTTTGGTTGCGGTGGCAGTTGGCGAACACGATTCTGGAGCGGAACTACATACTTGGCAGAACTAATTTCCCAAAACTTCCGTTTGAGCCGCTCTCAATTTCTTAATGAATGGACTAGATGGAGATACGGTTGTCTTCGCTTCTTTGTGACCATTACTTTTGCTGACGTTCGTTGTGCTTGAAACATTTTATAGTCATATTAAATTAGTTGAGATAGAGTGTAATGAAAATAATTAGTGAGTAAGAATAGATATCTATGACAAAGTTTCAATATTTGTACATCTTGAAATTTATCCATTTCCATCACTTGTATGTGTTAAAATTCGCAGTAATTTGATATTATTGTAAGTGATTATATATGTTGGGCAGACACGCGCTTTTAATCACAAGTCATTTCTAATAGAATTAAAGCTATTTTGTAACTATATATTGTTTGATGCTATAATCATAATAGTTTAACTATTATATTTCTCACACTAATTTTCAAAAGAAGATGTTGATTTTAATTAGCTCCGATTTATCTAGTCGCAGTACATTTGCTAACGTAGTCCTTTCAAAAGATTTCATCTAGGAGTAATTAATTTCAAATAATTCGATTTATTGATTACACTAATGTAGATTATTTACACTGCAATTATGATTGCAATTGTAATAATCGCCGCTTCAAGTTCATCTATAATAATTAACACAATATTGACCTTTTTGATATATAGCCAATAATTAATATTTCTTTGAGCTAAGTAATAACGATACAAAATTTAATTTAGACAGTTTATTGGTATCATTTACATATGAACACAAATAAATCGGTGTAACTTTGCTAATTAAAGAGACAGAAAATATTTTAAGCAGTTATGGTTACACTTGATAAAGACTTAATATGCATGAATTTCGTAACATGATTTCGATTTAGTACTTAAACAATATTGTAAATTATTGCAGCGTATGTTAGAACTTTCGTAATTAATATATTTTGAAGTCAGAGATATATTTGTGACAGTCTAATTAAGCAACTACTCCAGCATATTATATTACATTTTAATTCGTCAACGTCCAAACGATTATTTAATATTATTGTTATTATGTTGATCCGCTAGACTAATTTACAAAATCTCTCAACTAAAAATGAGACCTTCATTGACAACGATTATCTTTCTGGGATTAAAGTTATTACTTAAACTGTAAAACTTATATAGAACAAAGAGTATACGATTATCCTATAATACAAGTATTATAAATTTTGGTTTGTATTGTATTCTATTATTTTTGTAAATTATAATTCCAGACCATTTCGTCAAGTAAATAGGATTTCAACTAATTAATACGCATTTATTCATTTTTCGGAACATGGTAATCACAATCAGATATGGTACATTTTGGCGGAGTTTTGATGCTGACATTGAATGTATTAAATTTGCGGTCAAAACCCAGCAGTTTGAATATAGGTGAACATTATATACATACAAAAAAGTCATTTAATTAGGTACTTCATCTGTGTATATGCATTTATAATCTTTATTCCTCAGTTTTTACCAAAAGAAATTAGACACTTTGTTATGAGTTGTCATTTATTTGTGGGACACAATTCTTCAACCTCATAAATTCGAATATAGCTAAAAATAGATAAAAATAGTGTAAAAGTACATTATTTCTATCTCCTGTATTCTATCAGCGGCGCGTCGGATTTTTATTGAGTAGAATATATATATAACATATATACAGAAGTTATCCAGATTATCTGGAAGATTGGTAACTTGCTCTTTTTTGATTCTTTTTTCTGAAACTCTGAATTTTGGATTGGTTATCGGTTTATCGCCATTATTTAATTAAAGATGGTAATATATACCAACAACATAAATATCATTTGTGGATTAGTCTCAAAAAATCTTATTTCAGCAGATTTCATAAAAGTCGAAATATATAAATTAAAGTGAATGGTATATTACTTTACTAGATTATATAATAAAATATGATAATACTTCACTTCCTAATCTAATATTTACTTGAAATTTGTAATATATTGATTTGAGGTTCTATGTATTTCGTTCTATAAATCTGACATATTATGACATATTATATTATATTAGTAAACTTAATTTAAGTTACACTAACCAATTGGTCAAAATTATAGTTGGAAGCTAGCAACGTCAATATTGACGTCCATATAATGTCTAATACGGGAAAATTGCACTTTAAAGGTCTTTAAACAAAAACGAAAACATCAAAATTGATTCTGCCATTTATGATGTGTAATTAAAAAGATAATATATAATTAATTTTTGAATTAATTGAAAATAGTTATCCATTCATTAATTACACTAAATTTACATGAAATTTACATGAAATGCAATTTATTAAAATCAGTGTGAAAATAATAATTGTTGTATTATAATTGCGTGTGTGGCGTTTGATGCTGTAAGGCGGGTGATATGTGGTGTTACAAAATATATTTATAATAATGTGAGAATATAGTGTCATTGTTTCAATAAACTATTATGCTTTGAATTTATAGTACTTTATCAATCAGCACGGTTCTCAACATGTTATCATTGTTTATTATTGACTTTTTTTCATCATTAATGAAGTGAAATTTTACGCATTTTTCACGAAATACTTTTGAGAACTGAGCATCATATCATTCCATCTCACAAATGTGATGAACAAACTCTGTACTCATTGTATATAGGTCCCAATGTGTTAATATATTCTACAAAGTAATATAAATAATATTACATAAGCTTACTATTTCAATTGTTATCAAAATTTGTGTGTTACTAAACTATTTATGTACAAAAGGCATATTATTCTATGAATTCAATTGTTTAAAGTTGGAATATTTTATAATTGACTGACACTATCCAAGAGTTGCGGGAACTTTAAGCGTATATAACGGTACTTCCGAAACATGTAAATATTTCATATTTACACTTAGAGTGAGGGTTGAGCCCCTCGAATTACAAAGAGAGCTTCCAGTGAGTACTTGTATTATATTATACACACATAGGTGGTAACGTACCCAAAAATTAATTTTCCACTCCATGAAGTTGATGATGCTTGACACGGGAATTTTAAAAATAATCAATAGCAAAGGTTTCTGTTTCAGTTTCAGATACCTTGGCTCAGGGTGCAATCATTTATTGTACTAATTATATTATCTTTTGCATTTATATTACTATTTCTAATTTTAGCACTCGATCTAATCGAGACTTATGAGAGAAAAGTTTGAACCTGTAAAGTCCTTTTTACAGTATCAGTACAATATTAATGTTGTCGAAGATAACTTATCTAAGTTTTATAGCTTTGAAAATGGTAATGGTATATTCGAGGAGATGAATATTTATTGGAAATTAGCAACAATGAACTTCTTCTAATAACAAATTCTTAGCTTTACAAGATATTCTATTCATAATAGTTGAACAAGTTTGTAGTCGGTTCACTTTCACTAAAATTTTAATGAACTTCGTGATTAAATAATAGTTACCTGAAACAACTTTGCAACGGCAAATGAATAAATATAATAGTGGCTGCGAAAATAATCTCTCGCGTGAATAGATAACACAACTTCAATCTGTAATACGAGAAACTCAAAAACCTGACATTGATGCAGAAGAATATATTAATGTTGTTCCATAGCTTCGAGGTTGCTAGTTTAAATAAACTTAGATACAACTTCTTCATAAACGTGGAATCACTGACTGAGCTAACTTCATTTTGTTCAGACAAGCACTTGTAGAAAGATCAATTTTTCATAGAAGGGGCCCCCGGGAGAAGGGGCCCCGCTAGATTTTTTCAATCTTTCTTTTACCATTTTTCATTTATCCATATATTCGTTTGGAGGACCGTGTGTGACAACCTCCTATAATCCAAAGGCAACCACTTAAAATCAACTCATTTTTTCCTCATTTTTAAAAAGTCAATTTTTCGAGGTGTCTCAAAATTCACATACAATATAGTTATAAGTAACCTATTATTTCCTCACATTTTAGGCCATATTTCATACTATAATATATTTCATCTTCAATTTATGCTTACATTTCTTAATCAGCTACATAGTATCACTATTAATAATTAGATTAAATTAATATATCTAGAGTATAATGTATAATAACTTGATTATTTAATACAATTATAGTCTTGCTATAAGCGTCTTAGCTGTAATAATTCATTCTTCCACACTTATTATTTAATAAGTTATAAATCACTGGTTTAGTGACATATTTATATAAGCCACAATTTTAACAATAAAACAATAAAATGCTAATATTTAGCATAAAGAATGGATAAAGAAGCTATAGTATAATCTGATATATAATATTTAGTATATTTGAATACACAATTAAATGTTATCATTATCATTTTAACAATAATAGAAATATTAAAATTTAACATATTGTGTTAGAATTTTGCTATCATTTTCCACACCTCCACACAAATGTTAAGCGAAAACAAATTAATAAACAAATCAAAACAATTCTGACCTAAGAAAACTTCATAAAATGAAACATAAAAACAAAACAGTAGCGTCTGAACCCAAAGTTGAAGTCGAATGCAAAGTTGAAGTCGAATCCAAAGTTGAAGCTGAACCCAAAGTTGAAGTCGAATGCAAAGTTGAAGCTGAACCCAAAGTTGAAGTCGAATCCAAAGTTGAAGCTGAACCCAAAGTTGAAGTCGAATGCAAAGTTGAAGTCGAATCCAAAGTTGAAGCTGAACCCAAAGTTGAAGTCGAATGCAAAGTTGAAGCTGAACCCAAAGTTGAAGCTGAACCCAAAGTTGAAGTCGAATGCAAAGTTGAAGTCGAATGCAAAGTTGAAGCTGAACCCAAAGTTGAAGTCGAATGCAAAGTTGAAGCTGAACCCAAAGTTGAAGCTGAACCCAAAGTTGAAGTCGAATGCAAAGTTGAAGTCGAATGCAAAGTTGAAGCTGAACCCAAAGTTGAAGTCGAATGCAAAGTTGAAGTCGAATGCAAAGTTGAAGTTGAAGTTATTATGAGTATTATATATAATTAATTTATACTCTTAATTTATACTCTTAATTTATAATTTATTTATTTCCATCTTTTAATAATCCATCTTTTAATAATTTTACACAATTTTCACAAGGATTTAAGTTGTTGAAATGAAACCAACTTTGAATCGTTAATTTTTCTGGAGTGTTTTCTGGCTTATACTTAAAAATATTGAATAATAGAATTAATAAATGTCAAAAGTTGAAAAATAACAAATTTTTATACCTACCAATAAACAACTCAGTAAAACAACTATAGTAAAGCTTATTAAACCCATTCTGAATACTCAGCACACTATTCAAGTAGTGTTAAACACATAAACCTTAAATGTAGTGTGATTCACGATTTTTCTCCCTGGGGCGAAGTCCATTTTTCATCCATTTATGACTACTTATTTTCCAACATTGGAACTATATTGCATTATGCATCTTATTGTACTATTTCCATGCCTTCTACTGGTTCAAGTTGAACAGCATAATCTGAAATTTTACGATTTTCACGATATTCTGCCAGGATTTCATTCACTCTGTTTTGCTTGCTGTAACTTTAGTCATCACATGTAACCGTATATTCAATAGTTCTACTAACTCAATTGATTCTAAATAGTTCATTTATATTTCAATTGGACCAAGTCACTGTAGGAAAGGAACAAATACAAGAATTAATTAGTAGGATAAAACTAAATCAATACCTCCTGGCTTCATTTATGGCTCAAGTTTGCCAAGCAAGTTACAGGTTGAAACTAACAGAATACCAGCTATCATCCATATATTTCGTAACCAAAAATTTCTAGATGGCTTTAAATTACATTATAATTATTAAGTTATTATTTGGCAGCTTCTGAGGAATTAAAATATTTTATTTCACTCAAAATGGCATTTAATCAAAATTCAATTTCTGGAGTGTGAGATGGTAAATCACTATACGTCGAGGAAATAACATTATAATGATGGTATGTCAAGGCTGAACGATGCTACTTGTTGCTTATCCAAGCCCAAAATATAATAATAATAACATGACTCACTCAACAGCAACAATCCAACAATACATCTAAACGCAATATATGAATATATACTAGTTATTTTACCATATCCAAGTAAAAATAATATATATTTTAATAATTCTATATATCTATATATAATTCTATATATCCATAATATTATTAATATTACGTATGTGTGTAGTGGTTTAATTAGTTTTTTACTATGGTTTTAAAAGACATTTAAGATCTTTTTTGTAAAAAGTATGTTTTTACATTAATTGTACATTTAAATCAGATTTTTTTGCCCAAAATACCATCAAAATGTTTATAATGACAAAAATATATAATTATTTTGTAAAATAATGGCACATATTAAAATTATCCACTTCAATGAAAACAGAGAATATCAGAGAAATTAAATAACAAAACTACGCGATATGAATAATATTATGTAAAATAGGAATAAATGATATAAAACATTAATTTTTTAATTATTAATTAAATATATAAAATGTTCGATATAAATATCAGATTTGTAGAATAGCTAAGACTATGTTAACCAATGCAAAATGATTCAAAGTTTCAAAATCGAGTGAACCCTATTATCTATTATGTCTACTTTTAATTATAATATATTTATTGTTTCTTCAAACAAATACATAAGTTTTAAATTCATTTTCTCTTTCTGAATCAATCTCAATCGATTAACGCAATGAAAAGTTAAATTATAATATTTATTCACTTCGCGCTCTTTACCTTAACGTATTCTGTGTCCCCTTATCGTTTTGAATCTCCGATTTTCCAGGCAAGGTTTATTCCTTTTGTCATGGGTATTCCTCTTTTGTTTTCTTTTGCGTCCGTTTCGAGTGTTAAGTCTAGATAGAATTTTTCGGCGTAGACCTCGCTTGTTTAGAGTTCTGACTCCAATTTCTGGTAATACTTTTCAAAACCAAGCTGTTCATAGTACTTTTATCTTTCAAACTGTCTCTTTCGAAGCACCTTCGATAGATTGTACAGTCGTTCGTATATATCCATTCCATTTACTTACTGGTAGAACCGGTCGAACTCTCGTAGAGCAGTTGTTTGTGGTTTTACCTATTTATTCCTGGATATGAACGTTTTCCTCCTCATTTCAAGTTCCTCCAATTATAAATCTAATTATTAACCAGGATTCATGTTCAAATCAACCTGAACCCCGAAGTCCCTGAAGGCATCTGCCTGCTTGGCCACGTTATTGAACTCGTGGATCAAATCAGCATTGTAGTTGTTCAGCTTCTGCTCAGTATAGAATTGATCGGCGAGTAAATCAAATGCTGATGATATCTACGGGCGTGGAATTGAATCGCGCAAAGATGCGATGAAATCCTTCAGTAGCGCACATTTTTCCAAAGTTAAATCATTTTCAAGTAAATACTGAGGCTACGTCATAATTGAGTTGTAAACCAATCCAATAAGCTTGAATTGCACATCATCACTGAAATCGGATCTGCTCAAATCTAAAGATGGCTTTCTCGTGGCTTGATTCTGGGACGCGGCTCGCTTGGATATGCCAGGAAGCTCCGTGCGCTAACTTTCATTTGTTTCGAGCTTGCTACTACCGACCCTTGCAGCAAGTGGAGCTTTCTTGTTGCTGTTGACATAAGCCGATGATTTGCCAGATTTTGTCTCAACTTTGTTACTTTAATTTGTTTATGAAGCGCTCTTATCTCTTGTATTTGCGAGGTGCTCCTTCTGCGGTTGCTACGACTACTGTTTTTGAGATTAAGAATTTGCACTCGTCAAATGACGCGGTCCGGGTTTTTGTAATTACTTCGAGACGGAATCTTGAGTGTTTGACTAATTTACGCTCAGTGATGACTTTATCTCGGGTTCAAATGTGTTTTTCCTGAAACTTTGATCTTACTTGCTTGCTGAAACGTTGGTCTTATATGCATCCTAATCGTTTTGCTATTCGTTATAATACAACGGGCTTTTTCCTTATATATCAGATTCGTTTTGTTAAGTTAGCGCTTTGGATTCAATATCTACAGATAAATGTGCTTATTGATTATTTTACAGTTCTTTCTGTATAATTTAACCAGAAACATCTAAGAAAATAATTTCGCATTGAACAGAAACTTCTTTTGTGGTTTTCATTTCTTATTGCTAGTTTATATTGTTTGAATTGTGTTAATTTTATTATTAATTGTTTGGTTCTATTATACTGAGCAGTTTATTATTCGAAATTTTATTAGGTTGCAAGCCATCAGTATTTTATGGTAAATTATTACCACTTAATTAAGAATTAGTGTAATTATAATTGTTTTCGGGCTTTTAAGGGCCTTATTAGTAAGAACTGACAGATTGCTTTTCATATTTGTTTCCGTTTTATAATTAAAATGGTAATATGGAATTAGAATTATCTATATCATTTTTCATATTATTTTTCTAAAATTAAATAGGTTGATGGCTTAATCCTTAATAGAACTAGCCTTGATTATTTGATTTTGGACTTAAAATGATATTGGTTTGTTAAATTTATTGTTTGTCTTTTTCAGTTAAGTTACGATTGCTGAGTTATCGTGGAAGTTAATTTAATGGTTGCGATTCATCTTTGTTTGGAACTGTCTTACTTCCTTTTTGTTAACTTAACTTCGGACTTAAAATATTATCATTATTATATTTGGACTATTCTTGTTTATTTTATCTTTATGGCTGGTAAAGATCATTGTCAACGTTATTTTATAATTCGTTAGCTTAATTTCTTTATTGAATATTTTAGTTATCATTACTGGTAACTATGTTATTTTAATTGGTCTCCAATTAGTTATGCAAAGCATTGCTTAAATCTTATTTATCATTTTTATTGAATTTTATTTGTTCATCTGCGTTTTATAAATTGCTTTCATTTTTAGGTTCTTTGATTAAATTTTCCGAACTTTGTAATTTGTCTTTATTATTTAAATCACTTTGGATTATGTTTTAGTTTTATACCTTACTATTTAACTTTTAAAAGTCATTCTGAGTCTAATTTTAATTTTAATCGTGATCAGTTTGTCGTTTAACATCAGATACTGAACTTTATTTATCTGTTTGGTTCACGTTTGTTAGTCTCGGTTTGTTTTAAGTCTTACTTGGTTTTTGGGATTCATTTTGTTTCTCCGCACTATTTTACCCTATATTAGTGATCTTTTCAGTTTGGTTTGAAACTTTATCGTTTTTATCATTGGGTTCTTTTGCTCCACTTTGATTGCCTAGTTTATTAATTTGCTTTTGTGCTCCATTTTTACTTTCGCTAAGTTAAACACTTTATTTAGTTGTTTGCGAAGGTAAAACCGCACTGGTGTTATCCAGATCAGAGTTTAGCGCGAAATCTTCATCAACATCATATTAATACTCACCTCGTGCTGAAATTTGGTTGGGGTCGGTTTCTTCTCTTTCCAGCACACCTAGATTGAATTAAGGCTTCTGATTCTTAACCGGCTTCGAGTTTTCTGCTTTTTGGTTGGCCTCTAGCTGTTTTTTGAGTTCTTTTATTTGGTCTTTTAGGTCCAGAACTACTTTACGCATGCTCTCGTTATCTTCAGTTAGTTGGTTTTGCTTCATTCTGTTCTATAGTTTGCTGGTGTAGTCTTGCAAGTCCTCAAGTGCATCTTCTGGTTCTGTTTCTTATTTATTAGGATTTTCGTTATTTATATTTGTAGTAAAAATTTTGTCTTGTGGTTTAACGGATTTGTTATTTCTGGCTTCTTATCTGGTTGCTCCTTATGTAAGTACTTTTTCTGGTTTAATTTCAATTTCTTTTGCGATTTCGTGGTATGAGCTATTATTTCTGAATTCGGAGAAGTCTGGATAAGTTTTTGCTGGTATTTTATTCATTTATTATTAGTATTAAATTTGTTCTTGGTGAAGTTATAATTTGGTTTTGTTGGCGCTTTAAACGGTAACTGTCTGAATATCTTTGTTCTCTGTGTTTATCTCAGTTTATGTTTATTCATCAGTTTAGTTGTTTATTTTGAATCCGGTGAGGTCTGGTCCTTAGTAGATTTGTTTTGGGACGTAGATTGGGAATTGTTCTTTAAAAATCTGTTTTTGTTTTCTTTTTTCCTTTTCTTCTTCTGTTTCTGCTTCGAATTGGAAAATCAAATCAGTTTCCTTTTTCACTGGGGGGAGGTAAACGGTTTGTATAGAAGTGGTTCGTAATTTTGAAAGCGTTTTGGACTTTTAGGTTTCCAACCAGTTCTTTTTCGTTTGGTAGTCCGCTTCAACCGGAACGGAGGACAAGTTCGAACGCGATTCTGAAATTCTTATTATTTGGGAGTGGGAGGGATGCAGTTTGTTTTGCGGAGCGGAGGTATTATTTGTGTTTTCATTTTCGTTCCTTTTAAAAATAGAGTCTTTGCTTTAATTATCGTTTTGTAGATTTAGCTCGTTTAAATTTTTCAATTATTGTTGTTGTTGTTAGAGTTATTTCTGCTGTTTATAGTCCAGTTCCAGTCCAATGTCTTTGAGTTGCTATTTGAGGATTTCAACGTCCACGCGCGTACTTTATACTTTCTCAGTCAAGTTGTTGTTTGTTTTGAGTAAATTCAGTTCGTGCCAGTTTATATTTGGTTACCCGAGCCCGTCCGGCTGATATATTGTGATACCGGATTTGATTTAATATATTTATTCTTTTAACTGTTCAATGATCTTTTTGTACGAAACGCGTTCTTCGATCATTTGAACATTAAGTGCGTTCAGTTGTTCGCGGAGCGTTTTCTGCTCCAAAAGCGCGAAATTGTAGTCGTCCAGGTTCCGCTGGGCCTCGAACGTTAAATCTTTCAGCTCAATCTCAGAAATACCCTGAAGAATATACTTCTACAACATTAAAATGGTGGTCTGATTAAGGAGGGCGAATCTGTTGGATATAAACTGCTCGAATAACGGAAGAGTGTTCTTCGGAAACAAATGATCGGTTTTTGGATTGCAATTCAGAACGGACTCGAACATTACGTGCACCTTACGCTGAGCAATGTCGGATTTTATTTACTATTCGATGCCTTTAAAAGCTTGAATTAAAGTTGTGAGCAAAGAAGACTTCAACTTCTAACCGAACTCGTACTTCTGCTAGTCAGGAATTGCGCTCATTTGGAGCGGAAAATAATTTTCAATATTTCGATAATACTGTAATAATGATGCTTGTTTTATTAAACTCGTCTAGGGGTGGTTTTGGTGCGCAATTGGTGCGCAATTTAAATTTTGGTGCGCAGGAACCAAAGGTGCCTGCCTGCGCATGCATACGACGTGCGCAGCACTTTGGTGCGCAAAATTTATTTTGGTGCGCAAAACCACCCCTAAACTCGTCACTTTTATCCTGCTTTAATTGTTCGTTTGTAAACCAATATTATGATCTGCAAAGTAGAAAAACGAAGCTTCAATAAAGTCTTGAAAAGTGCTCGATTCAGCCCAAATTAAAACCAATTATACTCAATTTGCTAGCTGGTAGTCGGCTATCATCTTTTATTATTCTACGTTCATTACATATCATGTAAATTTAATTACAGGAAATACTTTTGAAATTGTTTAGGTTCACGGTGGTGTGAAAAGTCATGAGAGGAATTGAAACTAGTGATTTATATTGTATAAGTGCTCTAAGGTGCGTTTTTGCGGGATTTTGCGCTATAAAACACGGCGCGTTTTTTGTTTAAACATAGCGCGTCGCGAAAGTGCGAGTTTGCGTGTTTTTTGCGGGTTTTTTCACGCACAGAGCAGTTTGTAGTGTATAATGTACGCAAACCTGGTCAACTGGTCATGATAATGCAATAATTATTGTAATATTAGAAAATAGAAATAAGGGGTACAGTGGATTAACTGGTTAACAACTTCCTTAACCATATATGTCTCAAACAAGTGATGAAATGATCCTCTCACAACTTCCTACAAATGTCTTATATATGACAGTGGGTATAGATGCAGAAGGACGTAAGCAATGTTTGTTATGTGTTTGAATACGTAAAAGATTAATCAGACATTTAACAAGTCAGGCTATGCTGAAATCATTGCTCACATTATGGGCTAGCATAGTTGCCTTCAATGATATATGGTCAACTGTACCAACCATGATACGATCATTGTAAATCATACCAATCTAAAGAGCTACAGCATACGAAGAATGGCTCAATTGCACAATCATTCATTTCGTTTAAAAAATTCCGTTTCGTTCTGTTGAAAGCCAAGGATAGTAAATTCTCAATTTGATGTTTACAATAGAAATTAAACTTACGTTACTATCATATATGATGGGTTTAAAACGTATATGAGTGATATACACTTAATTGTACATATTATAAGTGTTCTACAAATTTAAATAGATGATAAGATACCTATAAATCATTATAAATTCGATAATTTCCAATACATTTTAGCGCTAATTTTATACGTCACTGCAAACGTGTTTAAACATGCCGCTAAAAATAATGCAAAAATAATATATCCGGGGTCATTTATAGTAAAACACGCACTGTTTTTGCGTGTTTGAGCGTGTTTGGACACGCAAAATCCCGCAAAAACGCACCTTAAAGTGCTCTATAATTGCAAGTGATATATTTTACACTTCATATTTTTGCGCTCAAATCCGTTTGGGGCATTTCCACGTCAAAGATAGATTGTATATTATAACTCGGAAACAAGCTGTAGATACAGAATTAGATACAGAATAACAAACTTAATAACTAATAGCTTTTTAAATAAGGAAACACTACGAAACTGATATTATGCGTTTTATATATCTAAAGTTAGCTATTATAACTATATCAATGACAATTTTCAAGTGCAATCATTAAATTTTGCAGGTACTAATACAACAATTAATGTAGACCGATTAGATATGGATGTAAGTACCTTTAATATTTATCAAAATATGCATATTCTTAATAATAGAATTGATGTGAAACCAATTTATATTTTAGTTGTTAATAGATAAATATAACAAAAAATCAATATTGTAAATCATTGTATCGATATAGATTACCGATGAGAATGCTAGAATGGCTGGATACTCTATTTGATTTTAAATTCATTCTTTACTTTTGTTTTGAGAACACCGTTTTTAACCGGATTTTGACCATTCAGAAATAATGGCAATAACACATTTATTTAATCGAATTATAGCTTTACTTGCGGGCTCTTGTTAGTTCTAACTCGTTGCGACTTTAAAAATCAAGTTATGTTTCTTTTTAAGAATTTGTCAAAATCAAAAATTGTTAAAGCTCTGGAAACTGGGATGATCCATCAATTTTAAGAAACATTAAAGCTCAGATTTATATCTCTTATTGTTGGAACCGAAGAATTCCAGCTACGTTTGGCCGTGTTTAGGTAATACGATTATTTTATTGAAAATGAGCATTTTATTAATGATGTGGAAACATTAACAAAAAATGAATTATTTTAATCGCACATTTTTAATAACTAATATAAACATATATTCAAATGGAAGAAATTCTTCAAAAACGCACAAAATATCATGTCTTTACTCGTATATATAAACTGAATTAAAAGCATTTAAATTTATTATTAACATTTAGTTAATAATTTTATATTAAAAATATAAGATGATTGTGATGTTATGTAACAATATATTATAATTTAATACAAATTGTACCAGAGTAAATAAATTTTACCAATACAATTATAATTAGTTATAAGAAGTTCAATAATGATACAATATTTATTCACTTCAAATACTTTTCGATCTTTCTAAATAACTCGATTGACTACTTTTTTTAAAATTATTCCACTAACAACTGTGGGCACTTCTTATGTTATAGTACAATTACCAGTTAATTCTATTTACTGTTTATTGATTTATAAATTAAGTTTGATATACGTTGACGGTAACAAGAAAAAAACCAGAAAGTACAAATAGAGTGAAAATTTATGAGATGTCAATTTTGGGGCCAACAGTGCATTAGCTCCGCTTTTTTCTCAATATAAACATATGTTTCCTTGTAGAAAACGTCCGACCTCTTGTACTTTTGGTAAGCATTTATGATCATAGAACGATTACTATAAAATTAAACAACGAACGATTATCACCATCAGAATACTGCCAATACAATCATTAAAATCTTATATATAATAATTCTAAAACTAAAATATTTTATTTTTTATGAAAACACTCCATAGTGAGTTTCGTCTCATAGTGAAATATTAGAAATATAGAAATATATTATTGAAATATTTGATTTAATTCAATGCTTTTGAAGTCTCTTTCTATTAAGAAATTAATCCAAATTAGAATAATCTATTTATAATATCACTTTATCAACAGGTAGTTGCAAAATTAACACAATTTTGTTGTTTAATATTGTTTACATAATTATCACCTTCGGAGATAGAAGCTAAGACAGTATATGCAGGATACCGATATCCAACAATCAGACCTGCATTTTGAGGAGTATATATTTTTACAGAAATAATTTTTGAGTTAACTATTTTCATAGTGCCTCCTTGATAGTTTGAGCTGAAAGTTCCTAAGTAGGCGCCTGCGTTCGAGCTTGAAGCTGAGAACGTGCTATTTTAAACAGAACCCTCAGAAATAGATATATTCGAATTGTATTCGGCATAACCTATGATACCACCAATGTGCACGTTTCCGCTCACTGTGACGTTAATAGCTTGGTCGTTAGATATGGCCAAGAAAGAACCCGCCTATAACGCTCCGATGAACGAGCTGGCTTACGAGTTGTAGCCCATAGTGCTGTTTTGTACCGTTGTATTAGAAATTTGGATATTAGAATACGCATATCCGATTATACCGCCGGAATAGGTTCCGGACCTGATCACGCTGTTTACTACAGAGCTGAACTGAATCACTACCAACGACTGGCAATATCCTATGAAACCGCCAGTAAATTGAGTCGAACTGAGATAGCTGTTTTGCACTGTGCTGTTTTGAATCGTGCAATTCGATGAGGTGTGTGCAGCTATTAAAGCAGATACATAATTCCCTGCGTTTTCATTTACGCTAACACTACTTTTCACGTTTTGAATATTGGTGTAGACGCAAACTGTTGTTGCAGAACCTATCATACCGACGTAGCTGAATATGTCAGAGCTTTAGATGCTAATCATAATATTGGACTGCTAGAACTGGAGCGTGCCTTCGAACTAACCAATTACACCGAACGTGTTAAATGAGGTATAGCTCTTTATAACATGGGACAAACAAACACGTTGGATGATTACCGCGTTTCCAGCTAAACTCGCCCTGCCGAGAAGAAGACCTGAATTTGAAATGTAAAATATCATGTAGGTTTGTTTCACATTGTACTATATGTCGGTTATGTTCAACGTAGTTGAATTTAAGTTAGAAACAAGGCCTCCAAACTGGTAGTAGTTAGCGGAAGTGGTGGCCAAGAAATTAGACAGCATAGGATTTTCTACAGTCCCCAAAACAATTGAAATGTCATCTAACAGGACGCTGCTGGAATTAACCGCGCTAAACAAATACGACGACATGTTTCCTGCGTTGAAAACATACGGGGTAAAGCTTACGTTGTCCACATAGATGTTGCTAGCATTAACGGAATTTGCACCTAGCGCGATGTTGGCTTAGCTGACGTAGAATCCCAGCACCTGATAGTTGGTAATATTGAGGGAACCGGCGACGCTACCGATGAGAGCTATGGACCCTTGAGATGGCGCAAATGTCATGTTCAACAACAAGTTGTTCAAAATGGAGTTCGAAGCCTTGGCTATCAAAATGTTGAATTTGTATGTTGAATTAACAGTGATATTGCTGCCGAGCTTTGAGATGATGTTGACTTGATTAATCGTAAGCGTGGTGCCGGCCGATATAAGGGATCCAGATCCAATGACTTAGGTGCCTATTTGAAGCTTGATATTCGTAAAAGTGCTTTGGCTTTAGAATAGTTGTGTCACTGTGGCAGCATAAGTGTTATCTTAAACGTCTACAAAGGCGTTAGTGATAACGTTTGATGTGGCGAAAGCATAACCACTTGCGAAGTCTGGGCCACTTAAACTGTTTGTGATTGTTGCCACATCGAAAGTTGATATGTATACTGGTTGGTTGCACGCAACTAATGTGTCTTGTATCTGAGTGTCATTTGTGGTAATATTAGTGTATATGTCTGACGCGCTATTATTTGTTGATGCGTCGCAAGTGCTAGCGAAGTTAACACAGTTAGGCTGCTTGACCCCGTTTACGAAGTTGTCACCATACGGCATGGACGTGGACACGGAGTATGCAGGGTACCTGTAACCTACTATCATTCCGAAACTGGAAGGAGTTGTCACATTGACTTTATTTATGTTGGACTTAACTATTTTCATAGTGCCTCCTTGATAGTTTGAGCTGAAAGTTCCTAAGTAGGCGCCTGCGTTCGAGCTTGAAGCTGAGAACGTGCTATTTTAAACAGAACCCTCAGAAATAATAATGAAGGAATTGTATTCGGCATAACCTATGATACCACCAATGTGCACGTTTCCGCTCACTGTGACGTTAATAGCTTGGTCGTTAGATATGGCCAAGAAAGAACCCGCCTATAACGCTCCGATGAACGAGCTGGCTTACGAGTTGTAGCCCATAGTGCTGTTTTGTACCATTGTATTAGAAATTTGGATATTAGAATACGCATATCCGATTATACCGCCGGAATAGGTTCCGGACCTGATCACGCTGTTTACTACAGAGCTGAACTGAATCACTACCAACGACTGGCAATATCCTATGAAACCGCCAGTAAATTGAGTCGAACTGAGATAGCTGTTTTGCACTGTGCTGTTTTGAATCGTGCAATTCGATGAGGTGTGTGCAGCTATTAAAGCAGATACATAATTCCCTGCGTTTTTTACTTACGCTAACACTACTTTTCACGTTTTGAATATTGGTGTAGACGCAAACTGTCATCGCAGAACCTATCATACCGACGTAGCTGAATATGTCAGAGCTTTAGATGCTAACTGGCAATATTGACTGCTAGAACTGAGCGTGCCTTCGAACTAACCAATTACACCGAACGTGTTAAATGAGGTATAGCTCTTTTATAACATGTGGACAAACAAACACGTTGGATGATTACCGCGCTTCCAGCTAAACTCGCCCTGCCGAGAAGAAGACCTGAATTTGAAATGTAAAATATCATATGGTTTGTTTCACATTGTACTATATGTCGGTTATGTTCAACGTAGTTGGAATTGGGTTAGAAACAAGGCCTCCAAACTGGTAGTAGTTAGCGGAAGTGGTGGCCAAGAAATTAGACAGCATAGGCCTTTCTACAGTCCTCAAAACAATTGAAATGTCATCTAACAGGACGCTGCTGGAATTAACCGCGCTAAACAAATACGACGACATGTTTCCTGCGCTAAAACATACGGGGTAAAGCTTACTGTCCACATAGATGTTGCTTAGCATTAACGGAATTTGCACCTAGCGCGATGCTGGCTTAGCTGACGTAGAATCCCAGCACCTGATAGCTGGCAATATTGAGGGAAACCGGCGACTACCGATGAGAGCTATGGACCCTGAGATGGCGCAAATGTCATGTTCAACAAACAAGTTGTTCAAAATGGAGTTCGGAAGCCTTGGCTATCAAAATGTTGAATTTGTATGTTGAATTAACAGTGATATTAAGTTACGAGCTTTGAGATGATGTTGACTTGATTAATCGTAAGCGTGGTGTCGGCCGATATATGGACCAGATCCAATGACTTAGTGCCTATTTGAAGCTTGATATTCGTAAAAGTGCTTTGGCTTCTTAGAATAGTTGTGTCACTGTGGCAGCATAAGTGTTATCTTAAACGTCTACAAAGGCGTTAGTGATAACGTTTGATGTATGAAAAAGCACAACCACTTGCGAAGTCTGGGCCACTTAAACTGTTTGTGATTGTTGCCACATCGAAAGTTGATATGTATACTGGTTATCAAACGCAACTAATGTGTCTTGCATCTGGAGTGTCATTTGTGTAATATTAGTATATGTCTGACGCTATTATTTGTTGATGCGTCGCAAGTGCTAAATAGCTAACACAGTTAGCTGTTTGACCCCGTTTACGAAGTTGTCACCATACGGCATGGACGTGGACACGGAGCATGCAGGGCACCTGTAACCTACTATCATTCCGCGAAACTGGAAGCGAGTTGTCACATTGACTTTATTTATGTTTGACTTAACTATTTTCATAGTGCTCCTTGATAGCTCTGAGCTGAAAGTTCCAGTAGGCGCCTGTGTTCGAGCTTGGAAGCTGAGAACGTGCTATTTTAAACAGAACCCCAGAAATAATAATGAAGGAATTATTCGGCATAACCTTATGATACCACCAATGTGCACGTTTCCGCTCACTGTGACGTTAATAGCTTGGTCGTTAGATATGGCCAAGAAAGAACCTGCCTATAACGCTCCGATGAACGAGCTGGCTTACGAGTTGCAGCCCATAAATGTTTTGTACCATTGTATTAGAAATTTGATATTAGAATACACATCCTGATTTATACCGCCGAATAGTTCCGACCCATCACGCTGCTTTACTGGGCAGAGCTGAATCCGAATACTACCAACGACTGGCACATCCTATGAAACCGCCAGTAAAATTGAGTTTAAACCAGATAGCTGTTTTGCACTGTGCTGTTTTGAATCGTGCACTGATGAGGTGTGTAGCCATAAAGCAGATACATAATTTCTGCGTTTTCATTTACGCTAACACTACTTTTCACGTTTTGAATATTGGTGTAGACGCAAACTGTTGCTGCAGAACCTATCATACCGACGTAGCTGAATATGTCAGAGCTTTAGATGCTAATCATAATATTGGACTGCTAGAACTGAGCTGCCTTCGAACTAACCAATTACACCGAACGTTAAATGAGGTATGGCTCTTTATAACATGGGACAAACAAACACGTTGATGATTACCAAGTGTTTCCAGCTAAACTCGCCCTGCCGAGAAGAAGACCTGAATTTGAAATGTAAAATATCATGTAGGTTTGTTTCACATTGTACTATATGTTTGTTATACCAACGTAGTTGAATTTAAGTTAGAAACAAGGCCTCCAAACCTCGGTAGTAGTTAGCGGAAGTGGTGGCCAAGAAATTAGACAGCATAGGATTTTCTACAGTCCTCAAAACAATTGAAATGTCATCTAACAGGACGCTGCTGAATTAACCGTTAAACAAATACGACGACATGTTTCCCTGCGTTGAAAACATACGGGTAAAAGCTTACGTTGCGTCCACATAGATGTTGCTAGCATTAACGGAATTTGCACCTAGCGCGATGTTGGCTTGAATATTTGCAGAACCTGCTAACCTGATAGTTGGTAATATTGAGGGGAAATGTGTATGACGCTACCGATGAGAGCTATGGACCCTGAGATGGCGCAAATAAAGTCATGTTCAACAAACAAGTTGTTCAAAATGGAGTTCGAAGCCTTGGCTATCAAAATGTTGAATTTGTATGTTGAATTAACAGTGATATTGCTGCCGTGAGCTTTGAGATGATGTTGGACTTGATTAATCGTAAGCGTGGTGCCGGCTGATATAAGGATCCAGATCCAATGACTTAGGTGCCTATTTGAAGCTTACTATTCGTAAAAGTGCTTTGGCTTTAGGAATAGTTGTGTCACTGTGGCGGTATATAAGTGTTATCTTAAACGTTCAAAGGCGTTAGTGATAACGTTTGATGGCGAAAGCATAACCACTTGCGAAGTCTGGGCCACTTAAACTGTTTGTGATTGCTGCCACATCGAAAGTTGATATGTATACTGGCTGGTTGCACGTAACCAATGTGTCTTGTATCTGAGTGTCATTTGTGGTAATATTAGTGTATATGTCTGACGCGCTATTATTTGTTGATGCGTCGCAAGCGCTAGCGAAGTTAACACAGCTAGGCTGCTTGACCCCGTTTACGAAGTTGTCACCATACGGCATGGACGTGGACACGGAGTATGCAGGGTACCTGTAACTCACTATCATTCCGAAACTGGAAGGAGTTGTCACATTGACTTTATTTATGCTTGACTCTAACTATTTTCATAGTGCCTCCTTGATAGTTTGAGCTGAAAGTTCCTAAGTATGCCTGCGTTCGAGCTTGAAGCTGAGAACGTGCTATTTTAAACAGAACCCTCAGAAATAATAATGAAGGAATTGCATTCGGCATAACCTATGATACCACCAATGTGCACGTTTCGCTCACTGTGACGTTAAGGCTTGGTCGTTAGATATGGCCAAGAAAGAACCCGCTATAACGTCCTGATGAACGAGCTGGCGAAGGAGTTGTAGCCCATAGTGCTGTTTTGTACCGTTGTATTAGAAATTCTGATATTGTAAATACGCATATCCGATTATACCGCCGGAATAGGTTCCCGGACCTGATCACGCTGTTTACTACAGAGCTGAACTGAATTACTACCAACGACTGGCAATATCCTATGAAACCGCTGTGCAAATTGAGTCGAACTGAGATAGCTGTTTTTGCACTGAAGCGTTTTGAATCGTGCAATTCGGGATGAGGTGGGTGCAGCTATTAAAGATACATAATTCCCTGCGTTTTCATTTACGCTAACACTACTTTTCACGTTTTTTGAATATTGGTGTAGACGCAAACTGTTGTTGCAGAACTATCATACCGACGTAGCTGAATATGTCAGAGCTTTTTAGATGCTAATCATAATATTGGACTGCTAGAACTGAGCGTGCTCGAACTAACCAATTACACCGAACGTGTTAATGAGGTATAGTTTTTATAACATGGGACAAACAACACGTTGGATGATTACCGCGTTTCAGCTAAACTCGCCCTGCCGAGAAGAAGACCTGAATTTGAAATGTAAAATATCATGTAGGTTTGTTTCACATTGTACTATATGTCGGTTGTGTTCAACGTAGTTGAATTTAAGTTAAACAAGGCCTCCAAACTGGTAGTAGTTAGTGAAGTGGTGTGGCAAGAAATTAGACAGCATAGGATTTTCTACAGTCCCCAAAACAATTGAAATGTCATTCAACAGGACGCTGCTGGAATTAACCGCGCTAAACAAATACGACGACATGTTTCCTGCGTTGAAAACATACGGGTAAAGC
Source organism: Hexamita inflata (assembly GCA_963988835.1). Taxonomy (NCBI): domain Eukaryota; phylum Fornicata; order Diplomonadida; family Hexamitidae; genus Hexamita; species Hexamita inflata. The sequence continues at coordinate 108,329 of CAXDID010000008.1, forward strand.
TTCATGTTGTCCACATAGATGTTGCTAGCATTAACGGAATTTGCACCTAGCGCGATGCTGGCTAGCTGACGTAGAATCCCAGCACCTGATAGTTGGTAATATTGAGGGAACCGGCGACGCTACCGATGAGCTATGGATCTTTGAGATGGCGTAAATGTCATGTTCAACAACAAGTTGTTCAAAATGGAGTTCGAAGCCTTGGCTATCAAAATGTTGAATTTGTATGTTGGAATTAACAGTGATATTGCTGCCGAGCTTGAGATGATGTTGACTTGATTAATCAAAAGCGTGGTGCCGGCCGATATAAGGATCCAGATCCAATGACTTAGGTGCCTATTTTGAAGCTTGGATATTCGTAAAAGTGCTTTGGCTTTAGAATAGTTGTGTCACTGTAGCATAAGTGTTATCTTAAACGTCTACAAAGGCGTTAGTGTGATAACGTTTGATGGCGAAAAGTACAACCACTTGCGGAAGTCTGGGCCACTTAAACTGTTTGTGATTGTTGCCACATCGAAAGTTGATATGTATACTGGTTGGTTGCACGCAACTAATGTGTCTTGTATCTGAGTGTCATTTCCAGGTAATACAGTGCATATGTCTGACGCGCTATTATTTATTGATGCGTCGCAAGTGCTAGCGAAGTTAACACAGTTAGCTGCTTGAATCTCGTTTACGAAGTTGTCACCATACGGCATGGACGTGACACGGAGTGCGCAGGTACCTGTAACCTACCATCATTCCGAAACTGGAAGGAGTTGTCACATTGACTTTATTTATGCTGGACTTTAACTATTTTCATAGTGCCTCCTTGATAGTTTGAGCTGAAAGTTCCTAAGTAGGCGCCTGCGTTCGAGCTTGAAGCTGAGAACGTGCTATTTTAAACAGAACCCTCAGAAATAATAATGAAGGAATTGTATTCGGCATAACCTATGATACCACCAATGTGCACGTTTCCGCTCACTGTGACGTTAATAGCTTGGTCGTTAGATATGGCCAAGAAAGAACCCGCCTATAACGCTCCGATGAACGAGCTGGCTTACGAGTTGTAGCCCATAGTGCTGTTTTGTACCGTTGTATTAGAAATTTGGATATTAGAATACGCATATCCGATTATACCGCCGGAATAGGTTCCGGACCTGATCACGCTGTTTACTACAGAGCTGAACTGAATCACTACCAACGACTGGCAATATCCTATGAAACCGCCAGTAAATTGAGTCGAACTGAGATAGCTGTTTTGCACTGTGCTGTTTTGAATCGTGCAATTCGATGAGGTGTGTGCAGCTATTAAAGCAGATACATAATTCCCTGCGTTTTCATTTACGCTAACACTACTTTTCACGTTTTGAATATTGGTGTAGACGCAAACTGTTGTTGCAGAACCTATCATACCGACGTAGCTGAATATGTCAGAGCTTTAGATGCTAATCATAATATTGGACTGCTAGAACTGGAGCGTGCCTTCGAACTAACCAATTACACCGAACGTGTTAAATGAGGTATAGCTCTTTATAACATGGGACAAACAAACACGTTGGATGATTACCGCGTTTCCAGCTAAACTCGCCCTGCCGAGAAGAAGACCTGAATTTGAAATGTAAAATATCATGTAGGTTTGTTTCACATTGTACTATATGTCGGTTATGTTCAACGTAGTTGAATTTAAGTTAGAAACAAGGCCTCCAAACTGGTAGTAGTTAGCAGAAGTGGTGGCCAAGAAATTAGACAGCATAGGATTTTCTACAGTCCCCAAAACAATTGAAATGTCATCTAACAGGACGCTGCTGGAATTAACCGCGCTAAACAAATACGACGACATGTTTCCTGCGTTGAAAACATACGGGGTAAAGCTTACGTTGTCCACATAGATGTTGCTAGCATTAACGGAATTTGCACCTAGCGCGATGTTGGCTTAGCTGACGTAGAATCCCAGCACCTGATAGTTGGTAATATTGAGGGAACCGGCGACGCTACCGATGAGAGCTATGGACCCTTGAGATGGCGCAAATGTCATGTTCAACAACAAGTTGTTCAAAATGGAGTTCGAAGCCTTGGCTATCAAAATGTTGAATTTGTATGTTGAATTAACAGTGATATTGCTGCCGAGCTTTGAGATGATGTTGACTTGATTAATCGTAAGCGTGGTGCCGGCCGATATAAGGGATCCAGATCCAATGACTTAGGTGCCTATTTGAAGCTTGATATTCGTAAAAGTGCTTTGGCTTTAGAATAGTTGTGTCACTGTGGCAGCATAAGTGTTATCTTAAACGTCTACAAAGGCGTTAGTGATAACGTTTGATGTGGCGAAAGCATAACCACTTGCGAAGTCTGGGCCACTTAAACTGTTTGTGATTGTTGCCACATCGAAAGTTGATATGTATACTGGTTGGTTGCACGCAACTAATGTGTCTTGTATCTGAGTGTCATTTGTGGTAATATTAGTGTATATGTCTGACGCGCTATTATTTGTTGATGCGTCGCAAGTGCTAGCGAAGTTAACACAGTTAGGCTGCTTGACCCCGTTTACGAAGTTGTCACCATACGGCATGGACGTGGACACGGAGTATGCAGGGTACCTGTAACCTACTATCATTCCGAAACTGGAAGGAGTTGTCACATTGACTTTATTTATGTTGGACTTAACTATTTTCATAGTGCCTCCTTGATAGTTTGAGCTGAAAGTTCCTAAGTAGGCGCCTGCGTTCGAGCTTGAAGCTGAGAACGTGCTATTTTAAACAGAACCCTCAGAAATAATAATGAAGGAATTGTATTCGGCATAACCTATGATACCACCAATGTGCACGTTTCCGCTCACTGTGACGTTAATAGCTTGGTCGTTAGATATGGCCAAGAAAGAACCCGCCTATAACGCTCCGATGAACGAGCTGGCTTACGAGTTGTAGCCCATAGTGCTGTTTTGTACCATTGTATTAGAAATTTGGATATTAGAATACGCATATCCGATTATACCGCCGGAATAGGTTCCGGACCTGATCACGCTGTTTACTACAGAGCTGAACTGAATCACTACCAACGACTGGCAATATCCTATGAAACCGCCAGTAAATTGAGTCGAACTGAGATAGCTGTTTTGCACTGTGCTGTTTTGAATCGTGCAATTCGATATGAAGGTGTGTGCAGCTAATAAAGCAGATACATAATTCCTATACACGCGTTTTCATTTACGCTAACTGCTACTTTTCACGTTTGAATATTGGTGTGAGCGCAAACTGTTGTTGCAGAACCTATCCTTAAACGTAGCTGAATATGTCAGAGCTTTAGATACTTTAATCATAATATTGGACTGCTAGAACTGGGCGTGCCTTCGAACTAACCAATTACCGAACGTGTTAAATGAGGTATAGCTCTTCTTTCTTATGGGACAAACAAACACGTTGGATGATACCGCGTTTCAGCTAAACTCGCCCTGCCGAAAGGCCTAATTTGAAATGTAAATATCATGTAGGTTTGTTTCACATTGTACTATATGTCGGTTATGTTCAACGTAGTTGAATTTAAGTTAGAAACAAGGCCTCCAAACTGGTAGTAGTTAGCAGAAGTGGTGGCCAAGAAATTAGACAGTATAGGATTTTCTACAGTCCCCAAAACAATTGAAATGTCATCTAACAGGACGCTGCTGGAATTAACCGCGCTAAACAAATACGACGACATGTTTCCTGCGTTGAAAACATACGGGGTAAAGCTTACGTTGTCCACATAGATGTTGCTAGCATTAACGGAATTTGCACCTAGCGCGATGTTGGCTTAGCTGACGTAGAATCCCAGCACCTGATAGTTGGTAATATTGAGGGAACCGGCGACGCTACCGATGAGAGCTATGGACCCTTGAGATGGCGCAAATGTCATGTTCAACAACAAGTTGTTCAAAATGGAGTTCGAAGCCTTGGCTATCAAAATGTTGAATTTGTATGTTGAATTAACAGTGATATTGCTGCCGAGCTTTGAGATGATGTTGACTTGATTAATCGTAAGCGTGGTGCCGGCCGATATAAGGGATCCAGATCCAATGACTTAGGTGCCTATTTGAAGCTTGATATTCGTAAAAGTGCTTTGGCTTTAGAATAGTTGTGTCACTGTGGCAGCATAAGTGTTATCTTAAACGTCTACAAAGGCGTTAGTGATAACGTTTGATGTGGCGAAAGCATAACCACTTGCGAAGTCTGGGCCACTTAAACTGTTTGTGATTGTTGCCACATCGAAAGTTGATATGTATACTGGTTGGTTGCACGCAACTAATGTGTCTTGTATCTGAGTGTCATTTGTGGTAATATTAGTGTATATGTCTGACGCGCTATTATTTGTTGATGCGTCGCAAGTGCTAGCGAAGTTAACACAGTTAGGCTGCTTGACCCCGTTTACGAAGTTGTCACCATACGGCATGGACGTGGACACGGAGTATGCAGGGTACCTGTAACCTACTATCATTCCGAAACTGGAAGGAGTTGTCACATTGACTTTATTTATGTTGGACTTAACTATTTTCATAGTGCCTCCTTGATAGTTTGAGCTGAAAGTTCCTAAGTAGGCGCCTGCGTTCGAGCTTGAAGCTGAGAACGTGCTATTTTAAACAGAACCCTCAGAAATAATAATGAAGGAATTGTATTCGGCATAACCTATGATACCACCAATGTGCACGTTTCCGCTCACTGTGACGTTAATAGCTTGGTCGTTAGATATGGCCAAGAAAGAACCCGCCTATAACGCTCCGATGAACGAGCTGGCTTACGAGTTGTAGCCCATAGTGCTGTTTTGTACCGTTGTATTAGAAATTTGGATATTAGAATACGCATATCCGATTATACCGCCGGAATAGGTTCCGGACCTGATCACGCTGTTTACTACAGAGCTGAACTGAATCACTACCAACGACTGGCAATATCCTATGAAACCGCCAGTAAATTGAGTCGAACTGAGATAGCTGTTTTGCACTGTGCTGTTTTGAATCGTGCAATTCGATGAGGTGTGTGCAGCTATTAAAGCAGATACATAATTCCCTGCGTTTTCATTTACGCTAACACTACTTTTCACGTTTTGAATATTGGTGTAGACGCAAACTGTTGTTGCAGAACCTATCATACCGACGTAGCTGAATATGTCAGAGCTTTAGATGCTAATCATAATATTGGACTGCTAGAACTGGAGCGTGCCTTCGAACTAACCAATTACACCGAACGTGTTAAATGAGGTATAGCTCTTTATAACATGGGACAAACAAACACGTTGGATGATTACCGCGTTTCCAGCTAAACTCGCCCTGCCGAGAAGAAGACCTGAATTTGAAATGTAAAATATCATGTAGGTTTGTTTCACATTGTACTATATGTCGGTTATGTTCAACGTAGTTGAATTTAAGTTAGAAACAAGGCCTCCAAACTGGTAGTAGTTAGCAGAAGTGGTGGCCAAGAAATTAGACAGTATAGGATTTTCTACAGTCCCCAAAACAATTGAAATGTCATCTAACAGGACGCTGCTGGAATTAACCGCGCTAAACAAATACGACGACATGTTTCCTGCGTTGAAAACATACGGGGTAAAGCTTACGTTGTCCACATAGATGTTGCTAGCATTAACGGAATTTGCACCTAGCGCGATGTTGGCTTAGCTGACGTAGAATCCCAGCACCTGATAGTTGGTAATATTGAGGGAACCGGCGACGCTACCGATGAGAGCTATGGACCCTTGAGATGGCGCAAATGTCATGTTCAACAACAAGTTGTTCAAAATGGAGTTCGAAGCCTTGGCTATCAAAATGTTGAATTTGTATGTTGAATTAACAGTGATATTGCTGCCGAGCTTTGAGATGATGTTGACTTGATTAATCGTAAGCGTGGTGCCGGCCGATATAAGGGATCCAGATCCAATGACTTAGGTGCCTATTTGAAGCTTGATATTCGTAAAAGTGCTTTGGCTTTAGAATAGCTGTGTCACTGTGGCAGCATAAGTGTTATCTTAAACGTCTACAAAGGCGTTAGTGATAACGTTTGATGTGGCGAAAGCATAACCACTTGCGAAGTCTGGGCCACTTAAACTGTTTGTGATTGTTGCCACATCGAAAGTTGATATGTATACTGGTTGGTTGCACGCAACTAATGTGTCTTGTATCTGAGTGTCATTTGTGGTAATATTAGTGTATATGTCTGACGCGCTATTATTTGTTGATGCGTCGCAAGTGCTAGCGAAGTTAACACAGTTAGGCTGCTTGACCCCGTTTACGAAGTTGTCACCATACGGCATGGACGTGGACACGGAGTATGCAGGGTACCTGTAACCTACTATCATTCCGAAACTGGAAGGAGTTGTCACATTGACTTTATTTATGTTGGACTTAACTATTTTCATAGTGCCTCCTTGATAGTTTGAGCTAAAAGTTCCTAAGTAGGCGCCTGCGTTCGAGCTTGAAGCTGAGAACGTGCTATTTTAAATAGAACCCTCAGAAATAGATATATTCGAATTGTATTCGGCATAACCTATGATACCACCAATGTGCACGTTTCCGCTCACTGTGACGTTAATAGCTTGGTCGTTAGATATGGCCAAGAAAGAACCCGCCTATAACGCTCCGATGAACGAGCTGGCTTACGAGTTGTAGCCCATAGTGCTGTTTTGTACCATTGTATTAGAAATTTGGATATTAGAATACGCATATCCGATTATACCGCCGGAATAGGTTCCGGACCTGATCACGCTGTTTACTACAGAGCTGAACTGAATCACTACCAACGACTGGCAATATCCTATGAAACCGCCAGTAAATTGAGTCGAACTGAGATAGCTGTTTTGCACTGTGCTGTTTTGAATCGTGCAATTCGATGAGGTGTGTGCAGCTATTAAAGCAGATACATAATTCCCTGCGTTTCATTTTACGCTAACACTACTTTTCACGTTTTGAATATTGGTGTGAGCGCAAACTGTTGTTGCAGGAACCTATCCATACCGACGTAGCTGAATATGTCAGGCTTTAGATGCTAATCATAATGTTGGTTACTAGAACTGGAGCGTGCCTTCGAACTAACCAATTACACCGAACGTGTTAAATGGTATAGCTCTTTATAACATGGGACAAACAAACACGTTGGATGATTACACCGCGCGTTTCAGCTAAACTCGCCCTGCCGAGAGAGAAAAGCCTGAATTTGAAATGTAAATATATCATGTGGTTTGTTTCACATTGTACTATATGTCGGTTATGTTCAACGCCAGTTCAATTTAAGTTAAACAAGGCCTCCAAACTGGTAGTAGTTAGCGGAAGTGGTGGCCAGAAGTGGAACAGCATAGGATTTTCTACAGTCCCCAAAACAATTGAAATGTCATCTAACAGGACGCTGCTGGAATTAACCGCGCTAAACAAATACGACGACATGTTTCCTGCGTTGAAAACATACGGGGTAAAGCTTACGTTGTCCACATAGATGTTGCTAGCATTAACGGAATTTGCACCTAGCGCGATGTTGGCTTAGCTGACGTAGAATCCCAGCACCTGATAGTTGGTAATATTGAGGGAACCGGCGACGCTACCGATGAGAGCTATGGACCCTTGAGATGGCGCAAATGTCATGTTCAACAACAAGTTGTTCAAAATGGAGTTCGAAGCCTTGGCTATCAAAATGTTGAATTTGTATGTTGAATTAACAGTGATATTGCTGCCGAGCTTTGAGATGATGTTGACTTGATTAATCGTAAGCGTGGTGCCGGCCGATATAAGGGATCCAGATCCAATGACTTAGGTGCCTATTTGAAGCTTGATATTCGTAAAAGTGCTTTGGCTTTAGAATAGTTGTGTCACTGTGGCAGCATAAGTGTTATCTTAAACGTCTACAAAGGCGTTAGTGATAACGTTTGATGTGGCGAAAGCATAACCACTTGCGAAGTCTGGGCCACTTAAACTGTTTGTGATTGTTGCCACATCGAAAGTTGATATGTATACTGGTTGGTTGCACGCAACTAATGTGTCTTGTATCTGAGTGTCATTTGTGGTAATATTAGTGTATATGTCTGACGCGCTATTATTTGTTGATGCGTCGCAAGTGCTAGCGAAGTTAACACAGTTAGGCTGCTTGACCCCGTTTACGAAGTTGTCACCATACGGCATGGACGTGGACACGGAGTATGCAGGGTACCTGTAACCTACTATCATTCCGAAACTGGAAGGAGTTGTCACATTGACTTTATTTATGTTGGACTTAACTATTTTCATAGTGCCTCCTTGATAGTTTGAGCTGAAAGTTCCTAAGTAGGCGCCTGCGTTCGAGCTTGAAGCTGAGAACGTGCTATTTTAAACAGAACCCTCAGAAATAATAATGAAGGAATTGTATTCGGCATAACCTATGATACCACCAATGTGCACGTTTCCGCTCACTGTGACGTTAATAGCTTGGTCGTTAGATATGGCAAAGAAAGAACCCGCCTATAACGCTCCGATGAACGAGCTGGCTTACGAGTTGTAGCCCATAGTGCTGTTTTGTACCGTTGTATTAGAAATTTGGATATTAGAATACGCATATCCGATTATACCGCCGGAATAGGTTCCGGACCTGATCACGCTGTTTACTACAGAGCTGAACTGAATCACTACCAACGACTGGCAATATCCTATGAAACCGCCAGTAAATTGAGTCGAACTGAGATAGCTGTTTTGCACTGTGCTGTTTTGAATCGTGCAATTCGATGAGGTGTGTGCAGCTATTAAAGCAGATACATAATTCCCTGCGTTTTCATTTACGCTAACACTACTTTTCACGTTTTGAATATTGGTGTAGACGCAAACTGTTGTTGCAGAACCTATCATACCGACGTAGCTGAATATGTCAGAGCTTTAGATGCTAATCATAATATTGGACTGCTAGAACTGGAGCGTGCCTTCGAACTAACCAATTACACCGAACGTGTTAAATGAGGTATAGCTCTTTATAACATGGGACAAACAAACACGTTGGATGATTACCGCGTTTCCAGCTAAACTCGCCCTGCCGAGAAGAAGACCTGAATTTGAAATGTAAAATATCATGTAGGTTTGTTTCACATTGTACTATATGTCGGTTATGTTCAACGTAGTTGAATTTAAGTTAGAAACAAGGCCTCCAAACTGGTAGTAGTTAGCAGAAGTGGTGGCCAAGAAATTAGACAGCATAGGATTTTCTACAGTCCCCAAAACAATTGAAATGTCATCTAACAGGACGCTGCTGGAATTAACCGCGCTAAACAAATACGACGACATGTTTCCTGCGTTGAAAACATACGGGGTAAAGCTTACGTTGTCCACATAGATGTTGCTAGCATTAACGGAATTTGCACCTAGCGCGATGTTGGCTTAGCTGACGTAGAATCCCAGCACCTGATAGTTGGTAATATTGAGGGAACCGGCGACGCTACCGATGAGAGCTATGGACCCTTGAGATGGCGCAAATGTCATGTTCAACAACAAGTTGTTCAAAATGGAGTTCGAAGCCTTGGCTATCAAAATGTTGAATTTGTATGTTGAATTAACAGTGATATTGCTGCCGAGCTTTGAGATGATGTTGACTTGATTAATCGTAAGCGTGGTGCCGGCCGATATAAGGGATCCAGATCCAATGACTTAGGTGCCTATTTGAAGCTTGATATTCGTAAAAGTGCTTTGGCTTTAGAATAGTTGTGTCACTGTGGCAGCATAAGTGTTATCTTAAACGTCTACAAAGGCGTTAGTGATAACGTTTGATGTGGCGAAAGCATAACCACTTGCGAAGTCTGGGCCACTTAAACTGTTTGTGATTGTTGCCACATCGAAAGTTGATATGTATACTGGTTGGTTGCACGCAACTAATGTGTCTTGTATCTGAGTGTCACTAATTGTAATATTGGAATATATTGTTTTTGTTGTATCATTCAATTAAGTATCATTTTAAGTTGGTGTGTTATTTGTTGAACTATTAGATCCATTATTTGATATGCAATTTGATTTGCTTTTCAATATAATAAGTTAATCTTGAATTTGTTTGATAATTGTAGTTTGTATACTGTTGTTATTATTAACGTTATTATTAATAATAGTAATTTAATTATTTGTAACACTATTATTATTCATTAAATTTTATGATAATTAATTATTATTTAATTAATTATTCTAATTTATAATACTGGCGTTCTTTTATATATTTGAATCTATATTTATATTGATTATATTTTAGTTAGTAATTATATTACTTATATTTTACTAAATTTGTGTAATTCTCTAAGATTAACTGTTATTTGATGAAACAGACCTTTTATCAATTTCTTTTATCAAATCAATGCAAACGCTAATATTCAACATGAATCCATATGCACACTAACATTAATCATTCACATACTCGAATGGATATACGCATTACAAAGTTCCATTCTTCAATTATGCAAATTGCAAGTCATCAACGCAAATACCATAACTCACTGTTCCAGATTGACAAATATCACATCTATTATATATTGTTCCTTAAATGGTAATTTATGCAATACTTAACTATCCAATTTATTGTGTTTGATTAATGCAAATCTTAAATTGATTAATACTTAAAATATTATCAATTTAAGTATTTGCTGTTAAATATCCGCTGTTTATGCTTTATTAGAGATTGGTTCCACTTAACGATACCATTTAAATATAAAACGTATTTAATTTTGTTGTAATCAAATTTGCAATCCCTGATATTTGAGATCCATTAAATCTATATTGAATAGATGATTGCTAAATATCAATTGTTTTAGATGATTATAAAATTAAACTTGACAATTACTTACCAAAAGCAATGAATACTAAAGTTGATGATATTATTTAAATATCACATTATAAACAAATTAAGGCCCCGCTTAACACATACAATTAAAGTGTAACATTTATTGTTGAATTAGTTATTTTTAAATTGTTTTAATTAAAACCAAAAACTGCATATACATTTGCGTTGTTCATCTTAATGTTAATTTAAGATTCTTTACTCAGTTCGGTGTATATAAACATATGATCAGATTATGAACTGAACTTCAAATCGTTATTATTTACTATTATATCATTTAATTATTTATTTTTCTAACAATAATTAAATAGGTTATTATTTATTAATATATTATTTGCACAAACTGATAAATTACTTTTAATTACTTATTGAAATATTAGTATAGAAGCTATCATGGAATTAATAATTGAAAATAAAAAGTGCGAAGTGAAAAATAAATATAACTTCATTATTTCTTTAAAATAATTATGTTAATCTGTTTAATGTTTAACATTTTATAACTACGTGTTTAAACAGATGTTTAAACAAATTCAGTTAATAGAATTTTTTGTATTAACAATTATGATAATTTTTGTAGTTTAAAAAACCATCTTTTTTAACAATTCAATTAACTTACATTCAACATTTAAGTTGCCAAAGTCCATATTTATTTGTTAAACAA
>CAXDID010000009.1:0-30278 GCA_963988835.1 Hexamita inflata
CGGTAAAATCTCGTTAAAAGACTCTTGGATACACTCGCGTATATACTCTGGAAAAGTGAAAAGTCAATACATGATTACCGTACTTCTATTAGATATTTTGAGATTTCTCACTTAAAGACCTAACTTAATCTCATATAAACCAAACTTGATCGCTTATAAATGTGGATTGAAAATAATAGAATATGATTAAATCTATCGCTTGTTTATTTTTCACTCCTGAGAAGGCATCATTGGAAGACCATTTAGAATATCTTCGTCATCATCTTCGATATCATCTTTAGGGAATAGAATTTGATCTAAACCAATATTATTTTCGTTGTCGCAATACGTCCATATACGTTTTTGATAACTGAATTTCGCAAATCCCATTATTTGATGACCTCCCTTGGAAACGTATAATGTTGGAGGGACGGGAAATATGGTATACAGGTTAGTAACTTCAGGGATATGCTTCAAAGGTTACAGGTTCAATTCCTGCTTTCTGCACTTTTCTTAAATAAAAATTATTATAATATATTTACTTACTACACATACTTTCCTAATAAATTTAGTATGTTAACATCTTTATTTTGAATTATATCAATTGAATAACTCCAAATGAATTTATATAACATGCATCACATTCATCACATTCAATATAGAAGTGGTTATAATATAATTATTAATATTTAGCTAATATAATACGAATTTATTAATTTATATAGATAATTTATGATAGTATATCACACCAAACACCGGCCAATCTCACCGGAGCGGCGCTTATCTGTAATTCTGGATGGCGCGGGTATTTTAATCTTTTTATCTTCTGGAGTAAGAGCAAGATGACTGTTAGCATTTTTCAGTATTCTATGTTGTTCCACACAATACTAATGATGAATACCACGCAAATAAGCTTTGAAGGGTCCATTAACAGATACGTCTAATACTTAATTTTGCGGAGTCGTATTTTTAGGAACATAAATAACATGACAGTACGTGTCCATTGCTACTAAGAATTCTTCAAAGAACGTGACTCTATTATTACCTGACGAAATAAACGTTTAATAATCTTCTCTAAGTTTTTATTTTATTTTGTCTATGTTGTGAGAACTACAGTTATCGACAGTTAAGATAATATGCCCATATTTTTTAATATACGGATATATTACTTAAGTAAGATAGTCATACATTGCTTCGTATGTCATCCACCCTGACTAATTTCCTGTAGCATACACAGCTTACGGATGATCTATAGGCAATTAGTGATATCTTTAAAAATAGATTTTATCTGCCTCCGGTAAATCATTAATTTTCTTGAAAATAATAAATGGCTTGACTAATTTTCCATCACCAGTGGCGGTGAGCATAAGAGTAAAGTTATCTCTTGAATAAGCAGTATCATTAGCTGCTGTTTTCAATGCAGCTGCACCAACTTGTTTTTTGTTGTTAATATATCCAACAAGGGATACGCAAACATTTTCCTCGAAAAATTCAAGTAATTTCTTCTCAATTGTTGGATAGTTACTTTTTCTCGGTTTGATTTTGAATTTTTCAGCAAATGACTCGTTAGTCTCCATAATTTTGGTTAAATTTTTCTAACGCATGAAGTTTTTGATGTTGAAATCAGTTATTCCTTCATAAGCAAAAAATACCCTTGTTAAATGCAAAGCAGAACATGGACATTGCTTCATCATTTATTTGTAATAGTCTATTACTTTCTTCTTCAAGTCTACAGAGAAACTTAAACGTATTTTATTGGTACTTCTCAAAGCAATACGTCTGTTTACTGGAGGCTACGTAGGTTGCACAGGTTCTACATGTTAAACTGGAGCTACTGTTGGGGTTTGTGGTTCCTCTTGAAGAATTTGTACTTAAGCCGTGTTAACAGACGTAAATACACCAGTATAGCTGTAATCTGGTTATTCATTGAGACTAGGTTCTTTTCCTATAGATGAGAATAAGTTGCTACTCATTTTACAATTATGAGGCGGAACGCGTTTATTAAACTATTGCAAGAAAATCATTTTAATTCGTAATTGGTACCCCATGTCGCAGAAAGAACCAACTTGATTTCATGAAGACCCAAGTTAATTTTATAAAGACCTAAGTTGATTTTATAAAGAACTAAGATTGTCACGTATAGACTTTTGAGACAAGATATCTCGCATATAAACTTTTAATATTAAAAGCTTATACACGATTTTGCCTGGCTCTATACGCGAGTGTATCCAAGAGTCTTTTAGCGAGATTTTACCGTACTTTAACGTTTTTTTTCTTAACTATCTAATTATATCTTTTAATAATTCATACAAATGTATCATATAACATAATAATAGTATTCATTTTATACTTAGAGAGTATCTTTTAAGTGAGTTGACCACCCTAATAAACAAAATAATCTTTATAAGCCAGTCTATGTATTATAATATTATTATTATATTCAGTCGCTCATTTCCACGGTCATGACGTTCATTTGGTTTGCGAGTTTTTTCTCGAACATTTCCTTTTGGTATTCAACCTGAACGTCGAATTCCCACTCGTTTTTCATTTGAGAGTCGTTTTCTTCTTCTTTTTGTTCGTTTTCCCCTTCGTTTCCGCCAAAAAGATCAGCGAAATTCACTTTCGTCTCCTTATTCTTCAGTTTCACGTTTATTTCTCGTTCTTATTTTTTGAGGGATTCAATTAGAGCTTACTCTCTCATTTGATAGGGCAGTACGCTCTGGTCCAATTGCAAAACCTGGTTCATGAACATTTTCTAACCAAAATAGCTGAAGTAGTAGCACTCGTTGCAATATTAAGAATAAGATTTTGCACCGCACTCAGGGCACTTGATCGGAGATTCTAATGGCATGCTGTAGAACAGTGTCTCCTCTATTTTCTTGCTCAGCTCCTCGAACTGCTCATCACTCATTGGAATTTCTAGATTCGCAGTTCTGTCTTGAATATAAGCGGTTCCAGGTGAGTTAAAGATTCTAAACTCCTACGCGCTCATATTAATGATTTGATCATTGATTAGTAACCTCTTCTTTGTGGTCATGTACAGTTATGGGAGGTGGAATTGCTTTTTCTTGTTTACTATGTGAGTAATTATATATTAAAATATTTTGCCACTTCTAATGCGGATGACAAATTCCAATAAATAATCTCAAGTTGGAGATTATTCATGAACTACTCATTAACACAAGAGGGCCAAAAATATGATTTCGATCGTATTAGACCATAATCGACTATTCAAAGTCGGTATTTAATATTCCAAAAAGGAAAAATAGAAATTACCACATGCAATAAAAGGACGGCAATGACAAAAATAAACGCGGTAGAAGATGTTTAGGGAAGGTCAACTAATTCACTTAACAAACTTAGGCAGTTCTGAAGCGTTTGTATTCTCTTCATTTCTGGGTCCAACGGATGAATTCATAAAATATTGTACCAATCTGAACTAGTTATATCACTTGTTTAAGATGTCCCTGTGTAATTTCTACGTTTTAGTCAACAAAACTAATTTATGAAAGATTTATCTCGAAAATATATGGTAGTTAAGCCTGATTGGAGAAAAGAATAAGAGGATCCAATGATTGGTATACGGACGCAATATGTAATTTATAACTAGTAGCGCAAGCACTGGACCTGCAGAGGACCTCGGTGTTCATCTTCAACTGGGTCAATCTGAACGATTTTAGGTATTTCTTAATCACGAAAAACAATGGAGGACTTTTTCTTTCAATCTCAACCGGGAGCTCAAGATGAAGTATTGGTACTTCGCTTAATTAGAATTATAATTCAGGTAGTTACAGTCGCTTTCATTCTCAATATTCAAATAATGAATGCATTTTTGTTTCTTGAAGAATGGAATCAAGTGGGTTAGTCGGGCCCAGCATTAAATAATATATTGATGCTACTCTAAAACAACAGTTATTTTACTTATGATCTTCCACTTCCATTTCATAATGAGAAATCAATTTTCTTGATTGTTAAATTATACAACGTTAGGTAAAGTTGAAACTTATTATTGAAGTATATACAGAGTTATATACGTTAATTATTGTAGCACAGCTATCCAAGGCTCAACCAGGCCTTGATGTGATTGAAGCACTTTACAAATCAATAGTAAATAGAGTTAATGAGTGTATTGATGAGGAGGGAGAACACACTCATTATTGAGCCGGGCAGTGATATAAGTAAGATTCAAATAATAAACTTCATTCTTCTTCCTAATTCAAAAAAGCATTTCGAGGGCCCACCACTGTACAACGTGAACTTCTTATACGTTTGATGAAATACTAACTACTCATCATCAAGCAGCACATTAGTTTACTTCAACTACTGATTAGTTTACTATAATTTAATATTTTTAACAGTGAATTTTACCAACTCCTCTTATAAGATCTTTTATGTCAGTTTCCTCCCTTCAAAAAACAAATCAAAATTTATACAGCCCAAATCGTCGAAATTAATTGTTTTAAAATACGGTAGCTTCTTTATCTGCGGCCACCCATTAAAACGACGTGAAGGATCTACTTCCAAAAGCTTTAAAAGCAAAGGAGCAGTATCACCCTTTATTAATGAGTAATCTCCGGTGAACATTTAATTGTAAGCCAATTCATAAATTACACATCCAACACAATATGCATCTAATGGAGGGCTGCAGAAAGCAGTTGCTGAACGCTATTCAGGTGGTAAATATGCATCAGTACCCACAAAAGAAATACGATTTTCGGTCGGCAAATCTGTTATTGGAATTTTTCCTTGTGATAACAAAACCTCTAACGGTGAAAGATGATTAGCTGTGCCAAAATCTGTCAAAACTAATTTTCCTTAATCATTTATTAAGATATTCCCAGGTTTAATGTCTCTATGTGCAAATCCTAATGAATGTAATCGCTCAACTAGCGATATTAGTTATGAAGCTATATATTTTACAATATTCGCAGGTACTTTACCACAATATTTAACTAAGTTAGATAAATCACCGTGTGTACACAACTCGCTTATTAAATATACTTTTGATTACAGTTAATAGTGACCATAGTATCTTGGTATTAAATTATAGATATTTTAATCCCTTATCGCTTATAGAAGTTCCATTTCACGAGTTAATGTTCTTAATTCTCCGACCTATTCTAGTTTTGCGACATCAACTTCTTTCAATGCTAGTTTAATTTTCGTTGGAATATGAATAGCTTTACTCACCTTTCCAAATGCTCCTTCACCTAATAGTTATTATTGAACAAAATCTGTAGATCTTGAAGCATCAATTGTATTAAACAATCCAACTATGTTGCTCATTGAAGTGAACAATAATAATATTATTATTAAATTAATATATTGAATCTTCAAAATATAATATTTAACATTCTTTGAAGAATAGTAACTCAATGCAATACACGATAACAATCACCAATTATAGAGGTTAAATAGGTATCACTGGATTTATATTTTTATTATGATTACTAATGAAAAATATACTCAATTCTCTCTTCCAAATTGTTAATTGCTGTTATCATTTGTGTTACTGAAAAATCACTGATTCAACAACCAAAAACTTATGAATTCCTTTGAGAAAATAGGACTTTTTGTTTAATAGCGCGTGTTAGTAAATAATGAACTTCTATCTTATAACATCTACCTTAAAATCTTGTAGTAATACTAATTACTGTATTTTAATAATATGCTCTTAATTATTTATTAATATTAGCTATAATATGATTATCAAATCATGTAAGTGTCAGCTTTGATTGTAACAATAATTTGCCCTTCTTTTGTCTATGGATCAAGAGCATGAGTTATATTATGAGTTTTTAATAGTTTTAAAACAGTCATTTTTTTTAGTATGGGTAACTGACCAACACTGTGGTTACCTCTTCCAGTAATTATTATCAGTTGTATTTTACTTTGTTTTCTTTTTTATTTAATTTCAATCAACTAATTGATTTATGTTCTTACAAACTCAATAGCTCTTACAAGTGGCATTTAATGAAGGTCAATTTGATATATGCCTTCTTGATATTGATCTTCTGTATTTTCTTCTAAATATGTATTCTACGTTGTAATAACTTAGAATTTGTCTTATTTTTTATCGGTTTTCTTTTCTTTTTTAATATATAACTTATTTATTGCATAATCCATATCATAATTATACTTTTCTAAATATTTACATAATAGGTGTCACTCGTGAATTGGAGCGGAATATATTTTTCAATATAATATTTCAATATATTTATAATTATTATATTATTGATATTTAAAGTTTCACAACTACTCTTGATGTTCTATTATTCATATTTTACTATTATTTTGTAAATAGAAATATATGACAATGATAGACGGTTGTCATTACAAATAGTTGTTACTACTAAAGATATTGTTATACTGTTAATTTATATTAGATTGATATCATGATCTTCCCAGCATTTCAAAATATTGTAAAAACTCACAATTTCTCATTTTGAAAGTCATTATAATCACGTACCGGCGTAGATGCAAATTACTATGGTGAAGTCTTATAGCTATTAACAGTTACCCATAAATTTTTGAATAGTTCTATAGAGTAGTAGATTTTATAGTTAGATATTTTGATTCGTCACAAATTGGAATGGAAACGAATTCAAGTTTTATTATATATTCTTAATGACTATATACTAATATATAAATAATGACTTATGCGGGCTGTTGTAATTATCACCTTCTCTTCAATTCGTAGTTAAATGTTTCAAAATATAGCCAAAATTCAAAAATTGTGGTGGATTAAAATTCATTAAAAGTGACGGTAATATTTTATATATACCTATACGTACATAATTAACGGCGCTATCTTGTAAAAATGTTTTGTGAACAGTTATTCGAAACATTTACTCTAAATTATTGTTGTTCTATATGTGCGAATAAAGTTGATGTAAGTCTATTTATTGCTAATAAATTGAATATAGTATATAACTAATTGATTTTATTTGTTTGTTTCAAATTATAATATTTTTGTATTCTATTAGTAAATAATTTCTTATGAGGTTTGATTTTATTGAAATATAGTAAAATCGCTAAAAATCTATATCACTATTTGATCAACATTTGCATAAACTTACGCCCAAAGTTATAGACGATTAAATGATTTATAACTTTTCATTTTTTTCAATATAAATTATCGATATTATATTCTTCAATTCAAAAATTTGTTATATTATATTTATTTACCACTTCCTTAATCAAATGGTTAATCAATACTAACAATGTATTTCTAAATTTTTAAGATGAGTTCAACATCTATTTTAATCAATTAATAGTTAGTATTTAGATTCAGTAAGTATTACAAAATATATACATGCAAAGTAAATTGAAAGTCGTATTTGTGTGATGGTTATAATTTAGTGGATCATTTTAACAAAGATTAGAATTATAAATATTAAATATATTGAAATACATGTCGTTGTTATAATATTCTATAATTAAAGTTTTTTTGAGTGGTACCTATTATATATTTACTAGCGTCGTTTAATGAAATTTGCGCTATTTACGCGATTAATGCAATACATTGTTATATTATCATTTAATAATTATGACTTGTGTAGTATTCTCTATTTTAAATTAGTTCTTAAATTACTTCTATGTTGTTATCACCTAATAAGTCTAATAAGTCTAATGAAAGTTAATTATCATCTGTACTTTATTATAAATTATGGTAAATCAATTCATACATTGTTTGAAGCTCAATACTACTTTATATATTTAGATGTTACATTAATTTGAAGTGAATTATAAATATTAAAATATTAAATATTAAAATGAATGTTAATATGCTAATTTTAATTGACATAACTTAATTTGAATAATAGTTAAGGTGTTATTGAAAATATATATATCGATCTCAAAACATCTACGCAATAATCAATTACTTCTATCGCAGGAACATTTTAAAATGATATTTTCATTCATTCTTATCTTCTGTATCAATTCAGAAACGTATCCATGATAGTATTATTCTATATATCATCGTGTTATTAACATATAACTACTAGTATTAAATTTTCGGAGATGATGAGTATGGATAACTTAGTTATAAAAATATTTTTATTCTTACTAAATTACATTCATTAAGTATATCATTCAATAAGGCCTGTGTGAAAAATGCAATTATCGATGAATTGCCTGTCTGTAATGTAATTAAAACATGTGGTGATTATTGAATTGTAAATTATTTAATCAGTAAATTAAAATAAAATGACTCACTTAACTGTATCATCAGTAAATTAATATATTGTTTTTAATGTGAGTATGACAATAATAAACAGAGAGAATAAAACCTACCTGCCCAGTAGGAACAGAACCAAGAGAAGCTAAAGCGCGAAACCCAATAAAGGCACAGAGAATCGAGCATTGACTAGATGAAGGAGCATACCCTTGACACCATCAAAGGTTTAAAACACGATACTGAACCAGTATAAACGAAAGTTAAGTGAATGGGAAATATAATATTCAATAATCAATTTCACTATAATAATAAATTTTATAACTTAACCAATTTCAGACATAATTGCTTTATTTAATCGTTAATTCCGTTTTTGTTAGAATTATATGTGTATTGTTATTTATATTCACCAAGCAGTTTATTCATTATACATATTTTCGTTTTTAATTCTTCAATTTCTGCATCTATTAAGAATGACGTTCTATGAACGCTTTCTGATGACTATTTAAGTAATTAAACAGATTCTCGTTAGTAATCTTAAGTCAATTATGATTAATTCTAAGTTTCTTAAACTTTTTCTTCCTTTAATTCAATTTTCATATCAAAATTTAATAAACCCAAAATATATTATCGCTACTAGCTTATTTAGTTTTTTAACATTTAGTTTTTAGTGTTAGATTACTATATTTTTAATTGATATTCTTATATAGCTTTATCTGATGAAGGTTACTACATATACTCTTCTTAATATTCTAAATAATTCACTGGATCAAAGAATTTTTAGGTATATAAGTATTTTTATTAAACCGGTTATATTTCTACTTATGGTTAAAACTAATAATATGTTTATGGTTTTTCATCAATATGTGACTTCAAAAATTAAGACGAAATTTATTTTTATTGTTCAATTTTTTATTTACGATCCATTGATTGGATAGAACTCATTTTTAAGGAGTTCATTAGTTTTTGGTTGTGGAGTGAATTAATATGATCATGTATATAATATAAATAAATAATCAAACACTCCATATTAATGCAAACAACCAGAATAGTAAGAGATCCTAACTATTCATATAATCCGATGTCATCATTAAATCAAAAAATAAATAATTAGACAATAAAAATGTCAGTACCTTAACATTTAAATCATATAGAATATGAATAAAGCATACCACAGTAAGCAAAAGTTTTTGATTAAGTTATTACAACACAAATAAATCCATTCTAATTTCGTTATTAATATTTATAAATTGAAAAACAGTTAATATAAACACTAACAAGTTTGTAATTTAACTATTAAACAATAAAATAATAAAGCAATGATTACGAATTATTATCTATACGTCTTGAGAGAGAAAACGCTGCTCTTAAACAAGAATTGCTTGAAATCAAAACACAGACACATAAAAAACTGTAAATTGAAAAATATATTAACTCTGAAATACAATAGATAAAAATACTTATTAAAAATCTTACTAGCTAATGTTAAGTTAGTAATATTCCAAACCCATTTATCAAAGAAAGATAAAGTGAGTATGATGAGAGTGTAAACGAGCAGTTTTAAGTTTCTACTGCTGAGTATGTAGTTGAAAATGCCGAATAGTAACTTCCTAAAAGCAAGTTTTGATTTAAATTAGTTAATTATGAATGAATTTATATTTATATATAAGTTTGAAATGCATGAATTATTTACATCAAGATATTGTTTCTTTCTACTTACTTTTACTTCTACTCTAATAATTAATTGTCATAATCTAATTTCATCTAATATCAACCATCACTAAGTTAAGAACTAGTTAAAAAGTAAGTTCACTTTCTTTATATATTTTACTTTCAGATAAATATGATATATAACCACACCACTCATATATCTAATATTGTCTTCTATTACAATATTTACATAAGCTCGTGAATATTAAATTTAGTATTTCTATGTGTTTAAGCTTGTATTCTCTCAATTATATTCAAAATTTTGAAAACATACAATCTTAGACAAATTCACTCCACACTAACTCAAATGTCTAACTAAGATCTAAATTAAAAATTTAACGAAATTTAGTAGCAATTCTATGCCAGTCAGCCGTCATTTATGATGCTGATGCATGGAGCAAGTAAAGTCAGTGAGATATAAACGGTTATGAATAATTTACTGAGTTATTCACAATAACTTTCCACGGCAAATTTGGAGTCTAACACGAGAATTAAAGTGTATGAGCAGCTTTTGGCTGAAAAGGACTAGTAATTAGTCATGGCACAGTAGTAAATTTACAGTTTTGTGTCTGGTTAGGGAATAATTCCAGCTGCGCACGTGATTAACTACCAGTTGGACTCATAGTACTACGCGCACCAGGATATTTAGTCTTTGCAGCAGTGTGTGGAGATAATTCGTAATAAAATCTGCGAGGTGTAATCTGAAAACGAATTAAGACTTGAAAACATGGTTTCACAGCAGTAAGCAACCATAAACCAGCTTCAGTAGCAACAAAAAGTCGCTTAAATACTAACTCAGCAGAAAACTACGTAAAAATAGCAGGAAGGGCCCAAGAACCTCCTCTCCAAATCGCAGCAAGAAGAAATGAAGCAGAGCCTGAAGGAAATAATGGAAATGGCGAAGCAAAATATCGATGAGGAGCAAATAATCCTAGAAACGAAACAATTTATGCCCAAGAAAAAGCTCTTGGTCGTTCCAGAATAAAACACATAATAAAATGATAACATGAGTTTAATTGAAGTGCAAACGCTTATCAAAACGCAAATTGAGAAGGAACAGCAAAAAATTGACCAGAAGAAAGTATCTGAGTCCAGTAACAAAGAATTCACCCAAGCACTCAAAGATATTTACAAACAAACGAACAAAGCCGAGATAAGCGAGGAGAAAATGATGAAAGAACTGCAAAACGTTAAATCAGTCAACTTCTGGAAGCAAGTTGGAGAAAAAGTTAACATTAGCGGGAAAGAAGCACGAGAAAGATTCGTATAGCTCAAAAAGTGATATAATTTTAATAATAAGTGCTATTAAAGCTCAGAGGATTGATGATACAAAAATGAAATTATAATCGTTTTTTAACATTTTTACTTTTAACATATACTGTTGAAGTTATTTAACGTAATATAGTATACTATTAATCCACTCCACTTACAAATTTGAAATGTCATCAAAACCAATTATGGCTGGAAAATACGTATCGGGCGGACAACGTCAAAAAATCACAAACAGACCTATTAGATCAGATATGGGTAAGGTTTAATATGAAAATGCAGCTGTATAAGAAGCTCAATAACAAGATTATTACAGAAAAAAGAGAGAAGAATTCGAAATGGTTGAATAAAAAATGTTGAAGCGAATCCACGGCACCTATGAAGAAAAACTTGAAATCCAAAAAGAAGAAGAAGCTGAAATGCAACTTCACTTATAACAAAGAGAAATTGTTAAAAGAAGAGAGCGTGAACTTAATCAAATGGAAGAAATGAAGATGTTAGAGAAAATAAAGTACGAGGAAATGCTTGCTAAAGAAAAGGAACAAGCAGAGTTAGAATACAAACAATATTTGATGTACCAATACGAACAAGAGTAGAAATTAAGAAATTAAAACAAACAAATGGAGAAAGAGATGTAGAAATTAGAGGATGCTGAATCTATGAACAAATTCTTCTAGAAGCACTTTGCTAAGTCAATCAGATGAGATTATTTTTATATTCAAACTTTTTGAGTGTTTATTTAATTAAATTATAACATCTTGTCAGTTATTTAATAAAGAAAATGCTTCTTTATAATATTTTTTGAAATATATGAATAAATATATGAATAAATGAGAAGATTGAACAAAATAATACAATACGCCCGCTAAAATATAATTATTCACTTTTCGACCTCAGCTTCCGGGTCTCGGAGTTTGATTAGCAGTACGATGACGATTGTTTTAAGAATGTACAGGTCCCTGCTCCTGAAGCAAATTTGTCCCTCTAGATTGTATATTTGGCAGTATTCTTCAACTAATTGGCTCTTGGTTTGGGCGAAGTTGTCAATGTTGCTCATTACTAGTGCGTTGTTATAAAAAACCGTTTTGCACAGCATCTCAATTATCTAAATTAACTTAACCGAGTTAATAAAGAAGTGCAATATCGGCTGCTCCGTTTACTGCGTTATCATCTGCAAAAATATTTAAAGGACGTTCGTTAACCTGAACGGCTGAATTACCTCGTTAAAAGAAGCGTTCTTCACGAACTAAATCAACTGCCCAGTGTGCGTTTGGAATATCTCCCTCCGGATTGAAACGCTCTGCCTGCAGAACAGGCACAGTAATGAGGAAGCAGCATCAGCAATAGCTGGAATCGGGGAATAAGTGTCAAACTATTCCTCCAAAAACGTGCCAAAGGGATACGAAATATTCGAGTACTACGCATGCGCGGTTGGCTTTAGGTACTCTGCTGGCTGAATTAGAGTCTCGTCCACCAACTCAGAGACAAAAACTGGAAACAAGGAGATAAAATCCTAACAGGTAATCGCAGACTGCAATAGAAAGAACAATAAACGATACGCTATTATCTTGCGCTCGTCCTTCTACTGCATCAAGAGCTTGAACACCTCGTGCTTGCCAAACGCCAAACCAGAAATGGTTTAGGTCTCCTAATGCGTTAGAGCATAGCATTATGATAAAGCTTACGCCATCAACACAATCTTATTATGCTCAGCCGGATCTTTACTAGCCTCGAGCAAAAGTTGCAATGCATCTGTCATTAAAGTGGAATATTACTATTTTAATAAGTAAAATGTTAAATTTACAGATCACACTCCTTTCAAATGGACTTTCAAGCACAGTTAAACAACTATTGTGCAGAATTACTGAAAAATCTATCAACAATCTAATATTCAGCTGAATAATTACAAAGTATTAAAGCGTCCCTAAAATATTTACTTCAAATTCAATAAAATTAACCAGAAGCATTACCAGAACTAGATCTACCTGAAAAAACTGATATGTATCAAGTTTAAAATTATTTATGCTCATTGTGTCCCACAGATCAATAATGTAATATTCTGTTGTAGAACTCACCAGAAGATCCAGACTTCTTCTAATCACTACGATAAATTCACAGAAATGTATAATTTTCAATTTAGCACCAACAAAATGAAATCTTTGAGCCACTTATTTAACTATATAATTACGCCATATAAAAAGTTCTTCTAGGTTACAAGTAAATGATATATGAACTATTAATTTTATCAGGTGTAGTAATGGACTATAGTTAGCTATAAATTTCCAATACAATCTAATACAGGTAACAATTTCAAGTGTAATCAGTAAAATAATTTTAACTTCTTCGCTTACTAAGTCCATAGGTATTGTGCATTTTCGGCCACATGCGAGAAAATAAAAAGCAGCTCTTCTAGACTTGGTTTTAAAAGCCGTATCTTTTAATCATGAAGAATTATTATTTACAAAATTATGTGTAGCGATTTACAAAATGTCAAATGGAATAGAACTAAATCCTCAAAATATATCTGAAAAATATAAAGAATGCGTCAAGCTAGCAGTTTTATACGTAAAATGCAACATATCCAGTTAATAAAAACAAGTAGCTCTCGGTATTTCCGTTGAATTATTAATATTAGTTCTAGCTCGAAGATATTCAAGTTATTAAAAACGGTTTTCCGCGATTGGATACGAATGAGTTGAATGTAAGGTTTTCTGAGCTTCAGATAGCCCCAGTTGAGGTTCAGCTAGCGTTTAACATGTTTCCGAGTTTTTATTTGAATTTGATAAAGCAGATTAAAATCCAGGGGTACAAGATCCTGGTTACGAAGAGTAATTTTAACATACCAGAGTTGAATATAAGCCAGAAAATAGCCCACTTTTTCGTGCAGCTTATGTTCGAGCACGGTCTCTAACAGAAGATATTTGAGAACGAAAGTGGGATTGTGGAGGCGTTTAACGAAATTTTCCAGGTCCTGCTGAGCGAGATGCGTTTGTTCATATCTCAGAACGCCGAGTACATCCCAGGTCTGGTATTGGTGCAGTTGGTGGTGCAGATTTTCGCCGAGCAGCTGAAAAAGTACGATAAGATCGACTATCCAGCTCAGTGCTTCAATTAACTGTCCTCGTTGCTTTAACAGACCATAGTTAACAAAACGAAGGAGCACATCTCCCTTCTAAACCAGCCCAACATACTCCAACAGCATTTTACAACGTAGTGTTAATACTTAAAGCTCAGCCATTACGAAACCCTCCCTCCATTCTTCGTTCTTAATTCCATTTGCCTCATTTAAACGCTTCATTTCATGGACGGAACGAGCGGGCTCGAGCTCTTGAGGGCCGTTCAGGACAAATTAAAAAAGTGTTCTGGCGATAAACTGATCAACGTGTGCCAGTAATTGAACACTTACTATTTAATGGAGCAAATATTTACATAGGAGCCGAACGAATTTTTAAACACTGAGATTTAAAACTGTTTAAACACGTAAACGCAACTTTTTGTTTAGTTAATGAAGGAGAAATTCGGGGAAGGAGAAGTTGGAAGGAAAATGAGCAGGATGATGATCGAAGCCGAGCCGTCGATCATATACAGCCAAATATTCAGATAAAAGATCGTGAAAATGATCGAGTGATGTTAATATAGCTTATTCACATACGTGTATCCTAGAGTTAACCTTTGTCTAACTATATTGTTTAAATTTCACATAATGATATAAACAATAATGGTAAACAAGCAATCATTTGCAATATATACCTAAATATAACAACCACTCCAAAAGAATGCAAATAATTCATGTTTATGGTATCGCCGTAAATTAACTATAAACATAAATGCAAGAATTTGAATAATTACATTTAGATAATTAATACTCAAACATATTTTTAAGTGTTTAGGAAATAATTAACTAAGAAGATTCTACATTTTACAGTCCACCATTATTGATCTTTAATGATTACACAGAGCATATAAGCGAATACGGGTAGAGATATTTAACAGCAAGCCATACCATTGTGAATATAATTAGGTAATTGGATTTAATATTATTAAATGGTAATGATAGTGAAAAAACTTGGGCAACAGAACGAAAAAACGCATTGTAATCCGAAACACCTGATTTAAATAATGTATTTATATTCAAACAGAAATAATTTTTCTAACATTATTAGAACATAATCGATTAAATAGAAAAAGCTTCACAAGAAATACATTTAAATAGTACAAAAGAAGAAATAAATGCTTCTATTAGTGATATTTTAGGAGCTAACGCAACTTATTTTATTTTAGGTAACAAAACTTAATTACTTAACATTGTTCCTTTTAGTAATCCAACATTGCTATAGAACATACCAAAAGATATAATATTAACATTCAAATAATTTAATAAAAAGAATATCATTTTGCAAACGCTTTATGAAACAGCAACATTATATGATAGAATATGGTTGTATGCAATTGATGGAAATATCCAAAATTTAATTTAGACTATATTTTTTTAGCGATACTTATCAATTATTCAAATATAAAACAATATAGAAATCATTGAAGATTACCTATTAAATTACTGGACTTTGTTTAAACTCTTTGTAGTGTTGTTGAAACCTTGAACAAAAATCTAAGTTATATTATCACAGAAAAAACTAACTAATAAACCACACATTCATTAATTTCATTTTTTATATTTTCAAGCGATTAGCGATTTACTGTAAACACGAAATTAAAAAAGTTATAGAATATAAATGTATATTTAATATCAGAAAAAACTGAAAATTAATTTAATGTTTAATTCTTGGATTATTTCGATTTGATTCTGGGCTATAACTCATTCGAAGAATATAAATCAATACAACTACAAGCAATCATTAAACATTAATAATAATGTAATTACGTTAATGACACATTTATAGGAACTTTAAATAATAGTTTGATATTTATGAAACCAGTATATATAAATGATGAATATTTCGGAAGTATTTACAAGCTATTCGAATTTGAAAATCTGTTTTTCTATAACAATGTCAACTATTTTGATTAAGTTTCCCGAGATATAATATTGGACTAAAAAACACATAGAATATTATTTGATCCATTTGCTTAACGGTCTGCTCCATATTCCATAATAAATGGATAGATAAAATACTTGCCTTAGTTGAAACCTATTGTGTTTAATCATTCAGAATTAATATTTGATTTTTCAAAGTCTGTTCGAACAACAAATATCTAGAATTATGATTATATTGATGATGATATTTTTATTAGAAAAGAATCTGTTCTATATTAACTTAAAAGTGTTGTTGATTAATACGCTGGAATAATATCAATCAGTAATAGAGCACTAACTATGAAATTAAGATCAGCGTTCAAATCGTGTGATCAATCTACATAAAGCTTATAAAATTTAAAAGAATACTATCGTTAATATTAATCTAAATTAAAATATAATATAACAGAATAAAGGGCTATATCTTCTCCATCACATACGAACATCAATGATGAGTGTTCATTTAAGTTGAATATTCAGTGTGTAGACGACTCTTCACAATATTATGCTGCTAGAAAAATAGTTAAAACTGTTTTTGGTATTCCTTCTTAATAATGTTAATTTAACTAATCGTCATATTTCAGTTTTCATTTTGGAATGGAAATTATTCTTGATGAAATAGAAAGCCAAACATCAGAGAACTAAAGCATTATTACTGGCAATATAATGGGTATGACTTAATTATTGAGATAATCATATTTATTAGCAGGGTAGGGGAAAAATGGCTAACTTTAATATGGGTTGATAAAATATTTAAACGTGCCTTAATCAACAACAGTTAAATTTTTAAGTCAATATTTATTAAAAAGAGATTAGTCAAATTATTAAGATATTTAATATGATGAAATTTTAGACTAAAATACTCAAGTTGTTATTCCTATGATGATCTATGATATATTATATTCGCTTAATGATATAGCTCTTTTTAGTTAGGCTACATATAATTTAGAGAAGTTAGTATCTGATTCAAATGTACTCGAAATATAAATTGGACACGTTTTTAATGATCAAAAAGATTTAATATTAAAAAATTTGTATACAAATTACTATTCAATATACACATCGTAAAACAATGCTTCTACTGTAGCTTAGGCCAGATTCAAGTTGTTTTCAAATATATTAAGCTATTTTTAGTTGCATTATTTTACATATTCATCTGGACCTAATTGGAAAACTATTATGAAAGAATAACTAAAAATGCAACCATTAGGATAAATTCAAAAATATCGAATAGGATAAATAAATGGGAATGTTGCTATAACAAAAGCATTGTTGGTAACAAATAAAAACTTAGATAATTAAACAGGCGTGAATGGATTCTTAACATTAGTGTTGAATACATCTTTTAATTTACAAATATAAGGTTAACACACCTATTTAGATAGTTGTACAAGATATATTAGTGGAATTGAGAACGACATATACTTAGAAGGAGTGCGACATGTTTTAAGTAATTTTTAGTATATATAAAGAACAAGAATAAATTATACAATTAATGATTACAAAATAATTTATGAAATTAATACTAGTTTTTGGCACGATGCTTTAAATCGAGCAGAGAATAATGAATTTATAATTGCTGTAACATAGGGAAAAAGTGTATTTGAGAATTATTTAAATTAAGCAAACTATGACGAATCTGAAATGCATGAAAGAACAATAATATTTGATGCAAAATCGTTATATTTTGTTAGTGGTAGATTGATTGTAAAATAGTATGGTGCTATTGATGGCTTGATAATAATCTATGATGATATTGTGTTAAATAGCGAAACTAATATAAATAATATAATCAATGAACTCAATTAGAAATAATAAATGGATACTGTTGATGTTGATAAGTTGGACTATTTTTATTATAATTTAACATCGAGAGTAACTAAAACAGTTTAATCAATTACAAGAAGATTTCCTGCAAATTATGTAAAGAATATGCAAATTTAGTATGCTGTTGACGAGGAAGTTTTAATATTGTTTTGTTATTCTATCCCATTAATAGTCATAGTGCTTTTCATTAGTTCAAAATAGAATAGAATTCATTATTCGTATAAAATAAATGAATAAACATGTGAAAAATTAAGTAATTTAATTCTCTCTAGCTCTAATTCCATCATCTCTCGTCTGCATAGCGTAAGTTTAATTGAACAACTGTTTTAGTAAGTATGCGGTAGAAGATTAATTGAGTTGAGAGGTTTATTTTATGTTATTAATTTTGTTGAAACGAAATAATGTTAAGCTTGTCAGTATTTCCACTTCGCAAATAATTAACAAAATTCTCGAAAACGACTTCAACCATTTAATAGGTAAATTACTATTTTTGTGTTCAATATATATTAAAACATATTATTCGTATTTTAAATCACTTTATTCATTTTTTATAAATGTGTGTGTACCCTCTTATGTCATTTTATTCACTAATATGCGTTTTATAACACTCTGGACACAAATGATATCCTTTGCACGAACACACATATCTGCTATTACATTATTTGCAGCCGACACATTACGCACTTACTTTTGTATATACATGATAGTGTTTATATGCTTCTATTACTGGTCCTTTAATTGGGCTTACTGGTTGGTTACAACCTTCAATTTTTCGTGGTGTAGCTTTAATTTCATATTTTGTTAGATTTATTTTCATTTAATCAATTATGCTTTCAACATAATCCGTTATTTTAATTTCTTTATATTCTGGCTGCAATAATTTCATCAAAGAAAACCCATTAACTAATATTACTTACATAAAATAAATAAACATCCTTGTGGTCCAACGAGTACATCGTCCTGGAAACTTAATATTTTTTGTAAGTTGGTCTATAATCAACTCCTTTATAATTATTATTGTAGTAACGAACTATTTCAGGTTGTTCTCTGGGAATACCACGAGAACTTACAAATTCTTACATTTAACAGGGTTATTTCACAAATTTTGATTTTGTATATATCATGGTTAATTGAACAACTGTTTTAGTAAGTATGCGGTCGAAGATTAATTGAGTTGAGAGGTTTATTTTATGTTATTAATTTTGTTGAAACGAAATAATGTTAAGCTTGTCAGTATTTCCACTTCGCACCTAACAAAAATAATGCCAACAATGAATGAAAGCATCTATGAAACCCATACATAATTATTTACTCCATAATTCTACAATAACATTAAAACTTTGACTGAAGTAAGAAAAATGTAGAAATATGGAGGGTATTCTAGATTAACTAAATCAGAATTCGATAAATACTTAATGATACTATTTACAATGATGATATCAGGTAAAGAGCGAGGATCTGTCTAAGATAATTGGTCTAAGAACACTAAAATACGCAATTAGTTTATAGCTGATGAAGTTGGAATGTCTTGCAGAGAATGGGAGGAAATACATTCGAATGTCTGTTATGGTCATATTAAATTGTTATTAGATTAACCTGAAGAAGAAATCGATACAAATTTAGACGGTATAGAATCTGATGAAGAAGAATCTGAAAATTCTGACTATGAATATGACGAAGATGATCTAGAAGAACTAAATAAAATATTTAATGATCATGAAGAAGAAGTTTTGAGCTAAAATAAACCAAAAGAAACCAAAGTTCGAAATTCTGTATCAAGAGTTTAAGATTTTATGTTACAGTTACAAAGCAAGTTTCGAGACATATATACAAAATATCCAGATTATTTTCTGGGTAAAAACCTTGTAATAGATGAATAACTTATCAAATTTGCAGGTAGAATATTCTTTTTATAGTATAATCCTGCTAAACCAGCAAAAAGAGGTATACTTGTAAGAGCTTGTGTGGATACATTTACTAATTTTATATTATCAATGGATTTATACGCAGCTTCGTAAACAGTACCTAAAGGTGAAACAAAAACTCTTGATGTTATTAAAAGACTTATTGATTTTCCAAAATAGCCTAACTGCACACTATTCTGTGATAATTATTGTGGTACAATTGACGTAGTTGAGTATATTAAATCAATAGGGCTTGAATATGTTGGAACTTTTAGACCAAGTCGACTTGGTAAAGAATTATCATAAAATTTAGAGAAGTTGTAATTGAATTAAGTTGTTTAATATCCTGTGTTTAAAGAAGTAAAACTAAAGAAAACGACTAAATAAGTTCTAGTTAAAGATGTAAACGTCCTTTAATGGTAATGCAAAAAGTAGAAAATTTTAACCATGATATATACAAAATCAAAATTTGTGAAATAACCCTGTTAATTGTAAGAATTTGTAAGTTCTCGTGGTATTCCCAGAGAACAACCTGAAATAGTTCGTTACTACAATAATAATTATAAAGGAGTTGATTACGTAGACCAACTTACAAAAAATATTAAGTTTCCAGGACGATGTACTCGTTGGACCACAAGGATGTTTATTTATTTTATGTAAGTAATATTAGTTAATGGGTTTTCTTTGATGAAATTATTGCAGCCAGAATATAAAGAAATTAAAATAACGGATTATGTTGAAAGCATAATTGATTAAATGAAAATAAATCTAACAAAATATGAAATTAAAGCTACACCACGAAAAATTGAAGGTTGTAACCAACCAGTAGTAAGCCCAATTAAAGGACCAGTAATAGAAGCATATAAACACTATCATGTATATACAAAAGTAAGTGCGTAATATGTCGGCTGCAAATAATGTAATAGCAGATATGTGTGTTCGTGCAAAGGATATCATTTGTGTCCAGAGTGTTATAAAACGCATATTAGTGAATAAAATGACATAAGAGGGTACACACACATTTATAAAAATGAATAAAGTGATTTAAAATACGAATAATATGTTTTAATATATATTGAACACAAAAATAGTAATTTACCTATTAAATGGTTGAAGTCGTTTTCGAGAATTTTGTTAATTATTTGCGAAGTGGAAATACTGACAAGCTTAACATTATTTCGTTTCAACAAAATTAATAACATAAAATAAACCTCTCAACTCAATTAATCTTCTACCGCATACTTACTAAAACAGTTGTTCAATTAACTGCCTTATTACCTGAATGTACTCCAACTGATTTTAACTGGATAAACACTTCAAAATATATCCACAAATCTGATAAGTTGCTTGTGAAGGTTTCAAAACAGAGGAACTGCATCTTCCACCATGATATGAATTATGACGCAATCGCCTTCAAATTAGCCCTTTAGCGTGTGAAGTAGCCGTACATACTATTTTCCAACCTCTCAATTAGTTAGCAAACCGAGTCTCACTTTGAGGTCTCGTTTTTACTTTTGACAACCGCTCAGTAATACTCATTAATTCTAAATAACCTCAGAAATTAGCCCGGATTTTTAACCAAAAACAGAATTAAACTGAACGAGTTCAGAACAGTTATCTTCTCCGTTCAGGCGAAATACTTCAAAGTGCCCAGGGTTCGCCTGTACGCTCAAAGCCAAAGTGATTCCAGAATCTTTTCTAAAATAAACTCGGTCATTGGCTCAAGGGCAGACTCAAGAGTGATGAGCTTCTACCTGAGCCGAGAAGAAACTGAAATGTACCAGAAATATTTTGACGATAGCGTTGAATTCTACGATAGGGGCATTAACACACCATGCCAGATTTTAATCGTGAAAATTACAGCATTCAATGTAAAAGATCTTCTTAAAGAAGATATCATTTGCAAAGCAATCAACTTTGTGTGAAATACAATTAATTATTCTTTAATGTCAAAATTATGAAGTAATTTTTGAAGATTAGAAATCATGATCGATGGCCACGAACGCACCCCGATTAGAAATACTGATCTGTGATCAAACAAACTGCACCGACCTGAGCTTCGTGAAAGAGTGCAAGTCGTTGCGACAGCTGAGTTGCAAGCAAAACATGATCGACCAAATAGAAGACGTTGTTTAGTACTTGCCGTAAACAGTGGTAAGTTTGAATCTGGCCGGCAACAACGTGGTGAAGAAACGCGGGTTCCTTGAGATGGTGTGCTCTGTTTGCAGGGGAATGCTGGTTTTGAACGACAAAAAGCTGTCGACGTAATAAGTGGAGTTCGCGATTCTAAAAGCGAGCCGGATGTGAGGAGAGAATATAAATTGTCGTGCCGTCATAGCTCAGCTGGTAGAGCATAGGACTCTTAATCCTGTGGTCGCGGGTTCAATCCCCGTTGTCGGTAATCTTTTTCTTTTACCACGCAATTCCCTCGACATATTCCACATCACTACTCTCACTCCTCAAACGAACAAACAAGTTCAGCAGGGAATCATATTGTTCGCACTGCTGCTCGTGAAACACCTGGCGACTGACATGTCGCAGGCCTTAATCCAATGTCGTGACAAGCACATTTACTTTAGCAAAGGCGCCGTCGCACACGCACTAGTAGTTTCGGTTCTGCAGATAGTAATAGTTCCGGTATGGGCCTATTGCTGCGGCGTGTCAAGCTGCTGAGTTATTTTAGCTACGTTTCTATCTTGGTCGTTTGAATTTGTCACACATCTTCACATCGATTATGTAAAGTCAAAATACAGAGTCGCCAACCAAGAGCGCATAGACCGATCTAGAAAGTTGTGGCTAGTCATGCACGCAATCGACTAGTGTTTGCACGCCGGCTGCATTTTGTGCTGCACAGCTATTTGTTGTGCGATTTTGTTTAACTTGCCGTGAATGACTGCCACAGGACAAACGGGGATGCGACCGTCTCCACAACGCGGCTCCGTTAAGTTTTGTGTGTCGATCATACTTTCTACCTTCCAGTGTCTTTCGAATAACTGGACGTTTTACGGGCAGCAAATAGGAAAATGTAGCGACAAGTTTTCATTCGCATCCTCTCAATACAAAGCGTTAAACTAACATCTGTACGCACTTGACAAGTGATGGCCGTCGCAGGACAGAGACCTCAAACACGCCATTGGGCTAGTCGGCTAGACAATAGCTGGACGTGTATGGAGTAGTCATATAAGTGAACTAATTTTCCGTTGTATAACATAGGTTTACCGTCTCGTGAGTTTATCGCCTGCTAACGTATAGTTTTACCAAATAGTATCCCGTTTCGCCGTCAGTTTGAAGCCCACTCGAGCCGCATGACGTTTAAAAGACTGGGTTGAGTGCAGACAGCGGCGGCTTTGAAGACGCGCTGACAGAAGTGGCCGGCGTCCAGTGCGGCAAAGGTAGTGTCTGGATGTGGTGCCCGGGGCACCGGAAAGTTACCAAGACTCTATGGTGTAGTTGGTTAGCACGTTTGTTTGACGTACAAGCGGTCCCGCGTTCAAGTCGCGGTAGAGTCAAATTTTATCAAAATGCTGATCTTTGACGCCTTCAATTTACAACAAACAGCTCGCCCTCAGCACAAGTCATTCGTGTCTCTTCCATTGTTCCCATTTCCAAATCCACCCAAATCGATCTCACTTTGAGAAGCACTTTTCAGCAAACAAATTTCCACCTCCAAATGTTGCCCCAAGATATATACGACATCGCCAAACAGAAATACTTAAAGAGCCTCAATACCACCAAACCTCCGTAAGACGAAGAGCTGTGTCGGAACATGACTGTGGTCATGCTCCAGAACTCGAAGATAACAGACGTCCCAGACCTTTCAATATTTTAAACTGCTCAAAAAGTATACCTGCAAAACAACCTTATTAGTTCAGTGGCCGTACAGTAGCACAATACCGTCGAAGACCTGGATTTATCCCACAATCAGTTGTCCATGATTCCGCAGATTGGTGGAAACAACACCCTCACGTTCAACCTTAGCCATAACCTCTTGAATAACTGTTCTTTGTCCAACTATTTGCCTAACCTGTGTTTACTGAACATCAGCAATCAACCAGGCGACGTATTCGCCGACGATTTTGGCCTAAATCTGGCCACGAACGCACCTCGATTAGAAATACTAATCTGTGATCAAACAAACTGCACCGACCTGAGCTTCGTGAAAGAGTGCAAGTCGTTGCGACAGCTGAGTTGCAAGCAAAACATGATCGACCAAATAGAAGACGTTGTTTAGTACTTGCCGTAAACAGTGGTAAGTTTGAATCTGGCCGGCAACAACGTGGTGAAGAAACGCGGGTTCCTTGAGATGGTGTGCTCTGTTTGCAGGGGAATGCTGGTTTTGAACGACAAAAAGCTGTCGACGTAATAAGTGGAGTTCGCGATTCTAAAAGCGAGCCGGATGTGAGGAGAATATAAGTGTCGTGCCGTCATAGCTCAGCTGGTAGAGCATAGGACTCTAATCCTGTGGTCGCGAGTTCAATCCCCGTTGTCGTAATCTTTTCTTTTACCACGCAATTCCCTCGACACATATTCACATCACTACTCTCACTCCTCAAACGAACAAAACAAGTTCGGCGAGAGTCTGTTCTTCGCACTGCTGCTCGTGTGAAACACCTGGCGACTGACATGTCGCGGGCCTTAATCAATGTCGTGACAAGCACGATTTACTTTAGCAAAGGCGCCGTCGCACACGCACTAGTAGTTTCGGTTCTGCAGATAGTAATAGTTCCGGTATGGGCCTATTGCTGCGGCGTGTCAAGCTGCTGAGTTATTTTAGCTACGTTTCTATCTTGGTCGTTTGAATTTGTCACACATCTTCACATCGATTATGTAAAGTCAAAATACAGAGTCGCCAACCAAGAGCGCATAGACCGATCTAGAAAGTTGTGGCTAGTCATGCACGCAATCGACTAGTGTTTGCACGCCGGCTGCATTTTGTGCTGCACAGCTATTTGTTGTGCGATTTTGTTTAACTTGCCGTGAATGACTGCCACAGGACAAACGGGGATGCGACCGTCTCCACAACGCGGCTCCGTTAAGTTTTGTGTGTCGATCATACTTTCTGCCTTCCAGTGTCTTTCGAATAACTGGACGTTTTACGGGCAGCAAATAGGAAAATGTAGCGACAAGTTTTCATTCGCATCCTCTCAATACAAAGCGTTAAACTAACATCTGTACGCACTTGACAAGTGATGGCCGTCGCAGGACAGAGACCTCAAACACGCCATTGGGCTAGTCGGCTAGACAATAGCTGGACGTGTATGGAGTAGTCATATAAGTGAACTAATTTTCCGTTGTATAACATAGGTTTACCGTCTCGTGAGTTTATCGCCTGCTAACGTATAGTTTTACCAAATAGTATCCCGTTTCGCCGTCAGTTTGAAGCCCACTCGAGCCGCATGACGTTTAAAAGACTGGGTTGAGTGCAGACAGCGGCGGCTTTGAAGACGCGCTGACAGAAGTGGCCGGCGTCCAGTGCGGCAAAGGTAGTGTCTGGATGTGGTGCCCGGGGCACCGGAAAGTTACCAAGACTCTATGGTGTAGTTGGTTAGCACGTTTGTTTGACGTACAAGCGGTCCCGCGTTCAAGTCGCGGTAGAGTCAAATTTTATCAAAATGCTGATCTTTGACGCCTTCAATTTACAACAAACAGCTCGCCCTCAGCACAAGTCATTCGTGTCTCTTCCATTGTTCCCATTTCCAAATCCACCCAAATCGATCTCACTTTGAGAAGCACTTTTCAGCAAACAAATTTCCACCTCCAAATGTTGCCCCAAGATATATACGACATCGCCAAACAGAAATACTTAAAGAGCCTCAATACCACCAAACCTCCGTAAGACGAAGAGCTGTGTCGGAACATGACTGTGGTCATGCTCCAGAACTCGAAGATAACAGACGTCCCAGACCTTTCAATATTTTAAACTGCTCAAAAAGTATACCTGCAAAACAACCTTATTAGTTCAGTGGCCGTACAGTAGCACAATACCGTCGAAGACCTGGATTTATCCCACAATCAGTTGTCCATGATTCCGCAGATTGGTGGAAACAACACCCTCACGTTCAACCTTAGCCATAACCTCTTGAATAACTGTTCTTTGTCCAACTATTTGCCTAACCTGTGTTTACTGAACATCAGCAATCAACCAGGCGACGTATTCGCCGACGATTTTGGCCTAAATCTGGCCACGAACGCACCTCGATTAGAAATACTAATCTGTGATCAAACAAACTGCACCGACCTGAGCTTCGTGAAAGAGTGCAAGTCGTTGCGACAGCTGAGTTGCAAGCAAAACATGATCGACCAAATAGAAGACGTTGTTTAGTACTTGCCGTAAACAGTGGTAAGTTTGAATCTGGCCGGCAACAACGTGGTGAAGAAACGCGGGTTCCTTGAGATGGTGTGCTCTGTTTGCAGGGGAATGCTGGTTTTGAACGACAAAAAGCTGTCGACGTAATAAGTGGAGTTCGCGATTCTAAAAGCGAGCCGGATGTGAGGAGAGAATATAAATTGTCGTGCCGTCATAGCTCAGCTGGTAGAGCATAGGACTCTTAATCCTGTGGTCGCGGGTTCAATCCCCGTTGTCGGTAATCTTTTTCTTTTACCACGCAATTCCCTCGACATATTCCACATCACTACTCTCACTCCTCAAACGAACAAACAAGTTCAGCAGGGAATCATATTGTTCGCACTGCTGCTCGTGAAACACCCGGCGACTGACATGTCGCAGGCCTTAATCCAATGTCGTGACAAGCACATTTACTTTAGCAAAGGCGCCGTCGCACACGCACTAGTAGTTTCGGTTCTGCAGATAGTAATAGTTCCGGTATGGGCCTATTGCTGCGGCGTGTCAAGCTGCTGAGTTATTTTAGCTACGTTTCTATCTTGGTCGTTTGAATTTGTCACACATCTTCACATCGATTATGTAAAGTCAAAATACAGAGTCGCCAACCAAGAGCGCATAGACCGATCTAGAAAGTTGTGGCTAGTCATGCACGCAATCGACTAGTGTTTGCACGCCGGCTGCATTTTGTGCTGCACAGCTATTTGTTGTGCGATTTTGTTTAACTTGCCGTGAATGACTGCCACAGGACAAACGGGGATGCGACCGTCTCCACAACGCGGCTCCGTTAAGTTTTGTGTGTCGATCATACTTTCTACCTTCCAGTGTCTTTCGAATAACTGGACGTTTTACGGGCAGCAAATAGGAAAATGTAGCGACAAGTTTTCATTCGCATCCTCTCAATACAAAGCGTTAAACTAACATCTGTACGCACTTGACAAGTGATGGCCGTCGCAGGACAGAGACCTCAAACACGCCATTGGGCTAGTCGGCTAGACAATAGCTGGACGTGTATGGAGTAGTCATATAAGTGAACTAATTTTCCGTTGTATAACATAGGTTTACCGTCTCGTGAGTTTATCGCCTGCTAACGTATAGTTTTACCAAATAGTATCCCGTTTCGCCGTCAGTTTGAAGCCCACTCGAGCCGCATGACGTTTAAAAGACTGGGTTGAGTGCAGACAGCGGCGGCTTTGAAGACGCGCTGACAGAAGTGGCCGGCGTCCAGTGCGGCAAAGGTAGTGTCTGGATGTGGTGCCCGGGGCACCGGAAAGTTACCAAGACTCTATGGTGTAGTTGGTTAGCACGTTTGTTTGACGTACAAGCGGTCCCGCGTTCAAGTCGCGGTAGAGTCAAATTTTATCAAAATGCTGATCTTTGACGCCTTCAATTTACAACAAACAGCTCGCCCTCAGCACAAGTCATTCGTGTCTCTTCCATTGTTCCCATTTCCAAATCCACCCAAATCGATCTCACTTTGAGAAGCACTTTTCAGCAAACAAATTTCCACCTCCAAATGTTGCCCCAAGATATATACGACATCGCCAAACAGAAATACTTAAAGAGCCTCAATACCACCAAACCTCCGTAAGACGAAGAGCTGTGTCGGAACATGACTGTGGTCATGCTCCAGAACTCGAAGATAACAGACGTCCCAGACCTTTCAATATTTTAAACTGCTCAAAAAGTATACCTGCAAAACAACCTTATTAGTTCAGTGGCCGTACAGTAGCACAATACCGTCGAAGACCTGGATTTATCCCACAATCAGTTGTCCATGATTCCGCAGATTGGTGGAAACAACACCCTCACGTTCAACCTTAGCCATAACCTCTTGAATAACTGTTCTTTGTCCAACTATTTGCCTAACCTGTGTTTACTGAACATCAGCAATCAACCAGGCGACGTATTCGCCGACGATTTTGGCCTAAATCTGGCCACGAACGCACCCCGATTAGAAATACTGATCTGTGATCAAACAAACTGCACCGACCTGAGCTTCATGAAAGAGTGCAAGTCGTTGCGACAGCTGAGTTGCAAGCAAAACATGATCGACCAAATAGAAGACGTTGTTTAGTACTTGCCGTAAACAGTGGTAAGTTTGAATCTGGCCGGCAACAACGTGGTGAAGAAACGCGGGTTCCTTGAGATGGTGTGCTCTGTTTGCAGGGGAATGCTGGTTTTGAACGACAAAAAGCTGTCGACGTAATAAGTGGAGTTCGCGATTCTAAAAGCGAGCCGGATGTGAGGAGAGAATATAAATTGTCGTGCCGTCATAGCTCAGCTGGTAGAGCATAGGACTCTTAATCCTGTGGTCGCGGGTTCAATCCCCGTTGTCGGTAATCTTTTTCTTTTACCACGCAATTCCCTCGACATATTCCACATCACTACTCTCACTCCTCAAACGAACAAACAAGTTCAGCAGGGAATCATATTGTTCGCACTGCTGCTCGTGAAACACCTGGCGACTGACATGTCGCAGGCCTTAATCCAATGTCGTGACAAGCACATTTACTTTAGCAAAGGCGCCGTCGCACACGCACTAGTAGTTTCGGTTCTGCAGATAGTAATAGTTCCGGTATGGGCCTATTGCTGCGGCGTGTCAAGCTGCTGGGTTATTTTAGCTACGTTTCTATCTTGGTCGTTTGAATTTGTCACACATCTTCACATCGATTATGTAAAGTCAAAATACAGAGTCGCCAACCAAGAGCGCATAGACCGATCTAGAAAGTTGTGGCTAGTCATGCACGCAATCGACTAGTGTTTGCACGCCGGCTGCATTTTGTGCTGCACAGCTATTTGTTGTGCGATTTTGTTTAACTTGCCGTGAATGACTGCCACAGGACAAACGGGGATGCGACCGTCTCCACAACGCGGCTCCGTTAAGTTTTGTGTGTCGATCATACTTTCTGCCTTCCAGTGTCTTTCGAATAACTGGACGTTTTACGGGCAGCAAATAGGAAAATGTAGCGACAAGTTTTCATTCGCATCCTCTCAATACAAAGCGTTAAACTAACATCTGTACGCACTTGACAAGTGATGGCCGTCGCAGGACAGAGACCTCAAACACGCCATTGGGCTAGTCGGCTAGACAATAGCTGGACGTGTATGGAGTAGTCATATAAGTGAACTAATTTTCCGTTGTATAACATAGGTTTACCGTCTCGTGAGTTTATCGCCTGCTAACGTATAGTTTTACCAAATAGTATCCCGTTTCGCCGTCAGTTTGAAGCCCACTCGAGCCGCATGACGTTTAAAAGACTGGGTTGAGTGCAGACAGCGGCGGCTTTGAAGACGCGCTGACAGAAGTGGCCGGCGTCCAGTGCGGCAAAGGTAGTGTCTGGATGTGGTGCCCGGGGCACCGGAAAGTTACCAAGACTCTATGGTGTAGTTGGTTAGCACGTTTGTTTGACGTACAAGCGGTCCCGCGTTCAAGTCGCGGTAGAGTCAAATTTTATCAAAATGCTGATCTTTGACGCCTTCAATTTCCAACAAACAGCTCGCCCTCAGCACAAGTCATTTGCGTCTCTTCCATTGTTCCCATTTCCAAATCCACCCAAATCGGTCTCACTTTGAGAAGCACTTTTCAGCAAACAAATTTCCACCTCCAAATGTTGCCCCAAGATATATACGACATCGCCAAACAGAAATACTTAAAGAGCCTCAATACCACCAAACCTCCGTAAGACGAAGAGCTGTGTCGGAACATGACGGTGGTTATGCTCCAGAACTCGAAGATAACAGACGTCCCAAACCTTTCAATATTTCAAACTGCTCAAAAAGTATACCTGCAAAACAACCTTATTAGTTCAGTGGTCGTACAGTAGCACAATACCATCGAAGACCTGGATTTATCCCACAATCAGTTGTCCATGATTCCGCAGATTGGTGGAAACAACACCCTCACATTCAATCTTAGCCATAACCTCTTGAATAACTGTTCTTTGTCCAACTATTTGCCTAAC
The DNA here is from genome assembly GCA_963988835.1 of Hexamita inflata. Classification (NCBI taxonomy): domain Eukaryota; phylum Fornicata; order Diplomonadida; family Hexamitidae; genus Hexamita; species Hexamita inflata. The sequence goes on from CAXDID010000009.1 coordinate 30,209, forward strand.
CTGTGTTTACTGAACATCAGCAATCAACCAGGCGACGTATTCGCCGACGATTTTGGCCTAAATCTGGCCA
>CAXDID010000011.1:0-130190 GCA_963988835.1 Hexamita inflata
TGGGATTTGTGCTGATGATTTGGAATTTGGGAGATTATAATGTCTTTTTCCATTCGAGTTTGATGGTTTTTAGTGCGTTTGTGCAACTGGTTATATGTTTAATATCAGCAGTTGTGTGGACGTGGTAAATTATCTAACAAATTTAAATATAACCCTTGAAAGCAATATTACTAGCATTCAAGCGAATATAACCGCAATAAATTTCACGGCTGCGAATCTCAGGGCTGATTTGGAAACGCGTCTGGCCCCTACTAAAAATAGAAATGGTGGAGTGGGTAGTTAAAAAAATATTTTACTATGTATTAGTGAGTGTATGTGCTTTTATTTTCTTACATGTTAATTGTCATACTCTCAAATTGCGCTTTAATCCCTCTTTAGGCGCCAACCACACCAAGTTAAAAGACGTTTCTAACTTTTCTCCAAAACTAGCTACAGATATTCAGATTTCACCAAACTCAATGATTATTGCAATGTTATTATACCTAGGACCCACTAACTTCAGTTTCTGCTTTAGAAAATATACTTATGCTATAATATAAAACACTACAGTGCAAATGCTTAGTGAACTTTAACAAATAATGCACATACAAGAACTAATACTTCAACTAATTGGTTAGACTTGGTCCACGTTTCGAGTATATATTAACAAGTTTGAATGAAATTATGGAGTGTTATTATTGAATATTTATGCTAATAACCAATTAAATAGGCTAACCAATATATATCTCCGCTACTTTCATTTGTTCAAAAAATTTTTTCCAACGTTACCAGATACTCTTTTCAAAACCTGCCACTTCAAACTTTAAACATGCCAGACGTATATTTGGAACAAGTGAACTTAACTCTGAATAGTATAATTTAATCCCTAATCCACAAAAACCGATACAACAAATGATAACCTGCAAAATGAAGTAAGAGAAAATCAAATGCAAAGTTAGATAAATAATATATTATTAACGGTTGAATTGAACAAAAACGATTTGCAAACTTAAATAACTACATATATGTATATATTTGCTTTTATTTAGCTTCTTGAGTGAATTATTCATTATTATATTTGTACACTTCACTGAAGAGTGAAAATAACATTTATTAGCACATATTCTCAATTATTAACAATCAACATCTTTCCGCTCCAAAACATGACTTTTGCATCCCTTCAAGATTTAGCCATATAAAACCCCGAGTCGGCTGTTTTCCAGATTTCGCGTCTTTTGTTGAATTTTTCCGCGTCAGTTTCAATTTTGCTCGAGCTCCCTTTTTTGAATCTCTACGTGAATACTTTGAACAATCTGATTCGTTCGGATACCGCGGACGAATACGTCTCGAACCTATTATTATTATTGTTGAGCAAGAGTTTATTTGCTTTAAATAGATTCGATGACGTTTTAACGGTGAACAAACAGCATCTGCGATTCAGTTCAAATTCCTTGGTTAAATAGTGCGTTTTGTACCAATAAACGATCACAATGTTCAAATAAAATAAATATATTGAGGCACTCAAAACGGCGGAAACAGCTTTAAAGACTTGTAACGAGAATGAACCACTCCAATTGCAAATAATCGAATCCATAATTCAAATTAAAACGCATTTAAAGGAATTTGACGAAAAATACACGAAACTTTTACTACAGAAAGGATGCAGCAGATAAATATTCAGCGCATTCAAAGCTATGGTAGATCTAAATATAAATAACCAATTAGTTGAATAGTGTGTTTTAAAACTCGAAACGGACACCGAACTACAAAATATAACACATGTTCTGCACGCGAAATACCTTTTACAAACGAACAATAAACAACAAGCTCAAGCCAAAATAAATAAAATATCCCAAACAAACGACTAAAAGATACTAAAAGATATCCAATACATTAAAAACGGGATTAACGGGCAGCTAGACGAAAGAAACGACTACAAAAGCTTCAAGTGCAAATAACTTGCGGAAACGGCAATCATGAGCTAAAAAATGAACAGATCAGTGAGCAACACACTCAGGCAAGATAAAAGCCAGGAAAAAGCTAATAAAGTCACTAACTAATGCATGATACTAAAATAATAATGGGCTTAATGAAAACTGAAGATAATTTTGGAGACAGATTGATATCTTACAATGTTTATTAATGATTAAGTGATTAGTTAATGGTATAAACATCAGTACATTGTATTATAAGTTGATTGTTTACTCATTTAGTCTATTTTTATATTTTATACAAATTTACAATCTTAGAATGCAATTATATTCACTGTTACTATTATAATTTATATATCATTTAATATTTCACTCCAATGAATCGTCGAGCTATAAAAAATAACAGCTCCGCATCCATGGTGGAGGATTCGTATAAAACCACCCTTGAACCGCTTGTATCAAAACTAATTCAAAGCAAAATATCCTGTTAACGTGTGTACAGTCGAATGCACGCGATGAACTTGACCTAAAGTGTGCGTCTCCCTGAGCTTAAAACCGTTAGAAATAGCAGCTTAGAAAGGAGCATTGTTGATATTTAGGAGAGTGTTTCCCTTCCAAATCTTTACAGAAATCTAGTAATTGAACCACAAATTGAAACAAAAAGGAAACGAGTTAGGCTCTCGAACGAATCTTTTAGTGCATAAAAATAAGTTATAATAGCAAAAATGCACCCAAATATCCGATTCTACAAACAAGTTCTAATTGGCCTCGAGAAGAGAATGATCACACAGCAAATGATAATTGAAGGAGACCTCATCACCATTCAAGAAGAAGAAAGAGTAGACTTTTCCGAAAGACTCCCACCAGAACTCAGATTTTAAGCTCCATAGTAGCAATTGCAAGTATCATTCAAAGCACTTCCAAAAAGAGCTAAAGTCACTATAATCAACGCACAAGAAAACGAAAGATTTTCAGATTACACACTCAGAATAGAAACATAAGATATCCATTCCAGATTCAAATTCGAAATCACTCTAAGCAACTAAATACAAACAGAATTTGAGTAAATGAGTTAGACTCAAATCCTAAAAGCGTACAAAGAAAAACTAGCTTGGCAGCGAGTAAAAATCCAGGAGTGCAAACCGCAGCCTCAAGCAGCATATAAAGTAATTCCTCCACACGTGGAGTGTGTTAATATTCAACCCAGATCTCAAATATAGCTCTAGGACGAAATTATTTACAATATTTCGGTTACGTTTTAATTGGTTCAATTTAACTATCCACAACCGCTGTATTTAATTAGGAGGCTCAACTGTTAGCTTGAAAGTGAGTAGTTCAAACCTGAGTTAGCCTAGATGAACTCTAGATAGTAAATAAAGCTCAGGGACTTGCCTTTTCTAAAGTTTTAAGTGTATTTCGAGCGGCCTAAAATTGATGTGGAGTCCGATTTCAGTTCGGATACTATGCCGTTCACTTTGGAGGCCGAGTTAGCTTCACTAGTAGCTTAATCTTCTGAATCGTATCAGCAGCAGCCCATTAATTTTCTAAATCAATTTAACAACATTAATTTTACACAAATGAAAGCAACTCAACAAACTGCGTCCAATATACAACTTTCAAAACCGTCCGAGTCGTCCAAGCTCGAGTTGAGCATTCAAGAGCAGAAACCGGATATTCAGGCGCAATCCGAAACCAATTTCAGCGTAAAAATATAAATTCGTGAAGACGAAATCTTAGTTCCCCAAAATTTCGGCTCCGTTTTAAAACTCAGCCGCTTAAACTCCCTCCGCTCCAGAACTGATTCCGTTCCACTCCCATAATGGAAAATAACATAACATGCTCAAGAACTGGCTCTATAACATAAGTAACAATTTAAACGGGACAAACTGCAATAACAACTTGACCCGCATATGACTTATATTGCAGAGCTCCTTTTCACTCCAAAAACGGACCCCAGTTACAAATGCTCCCCCTTTGCTCAACTAATTTAACCACATCTGGACGGGGACAGTAAATTTGTGCAAATAAATGAAAATGGATCACTGCAGGAAAGAACGGAGAACATGATCGTTGAATCGCAATTTAACATAAAAGCTGCAAAAGCGCTCGAAGTGGAGCAGAAAGCACTCGCGAATAAACACATTGGAGCGATTGAAAACGCAATTCTGGCTGAAGAAGTATTCCAATAATAAATTGAAGCCGTCGATTACAGAGAACTACAAGATTTGTACTACAAAATGATCAAATACTTCAGAGACAACTACTTTATCATGCACCTGGACAGCGCAATGGCCGCAGAATTCAGCAAACAGAAAATAGCCGAAATGCTCATCAAATCCGTTCAAACACAAGACGTAATGGCAGAAAAACTACAAAGCGGACCAATAGACTTCCAAGAAAAATAAGAAATCCAATTCAACATCATGGCAGAAACAGCATTCCAAGCCGAAGTCAGACTGCAACTCATAGACTCGCAGGACTTCGCTAAAATTGAAACAGCATATTCAAAATATATGAAATAAACCAAATGAGTAATACTTTTAGCTTTCACAGACATTTAATAAATTTTTATTGTTTTTTTTAGTTATAACACAATAAATATTATTATACAGAAACCACAATTTAAGATTAATAACACTTTAAACCACTCCAACTAATGACTTAATCCGAAACTATTCAAAATACCCTTTAAACTTTATTCTAACCATACGAAAATTCTGTTGATTTAATGCAGAAAGCAATTAAATCTATAAATTCATTCACTTAAGAAGAGTTTTTAGATACGCTAAATCAATTATTGAAAATTTTATTAAGTAATGAAATAAAGCACCAAAAATTATAAATTTAATGGGCTATTGTATAAATATGTGTTAAAATTTTAATACAAATGCAAATAGAAGAAAATAAAGTCAGTGGAATTTTAGCAACGATAATTGAAATTAGAAAATTTTAGAGATAAGATGAACTAGAACTGGAACTTATGATAATGGTTCAGATATTAAAAAGCTTTACAAATATAAAACATTATTTTAGTGATTTTTAATCCGGGTTGAACTAATTAGTAAACACAGACAAATACACACAGATAGTTGTAGCTCATAAAATTAGTTTAATGTAATTTGAAATGGATGAACTTAGAATGGAATAGTTGATAAAATTTTGTATCAAAAATAAAATACCATGGATTATATTAACACAAATTCAAGTTGATATACTGGATTTATCTTCATTACATGAGTCTTTCTTATTGGAAATATTTATATAAGCAAAAGAGTAGATTCGGCTTCGAACTAACTGGAGGATTACATATAGAATTGCGCAAATTTGCACGCTTATTATTCAAAAATCTGATAATGAGTAGCTTGTAAAGTAGGCCTACGATTTAATTCTAATTACGATTATTGAGGAAACTGACAATCATTTAAAGGCTTTGCTTTGTTTCCAGAATGAGTTCGATTCAGTGCAAATGCGTGAAAGCTGGCAGCGCAACCAGAATTACTATCAGAATCAGATAAAGCTTTTAAATTCTGAGGAGCAGGCAGTTCTTTCAAAGAAGTTGCAAGCTCTAAATAAATTCGATATAAAACCTTCCTTCGATCTCGAGCCATCTTCCACCCTTATAAACACACAGTAAAAATCGCTGACCTCGCCTACACGCGTCACATTGTGGCCCAAGCCGCGTAAAATAACAGCCGAGGAGGCAAAACTTGTGAAGCTCTATAATAATAAAATATCTGGTAAGTCTTTAGTGTTCGAAGACAACAAACTTATTTCAAGCGTTAAATTCATCGACCAGTATCAAATAACGGCTTTAACGGTAAAGAACTGCGACAATTTCATCGTGAGCTCCGTTCCGCTGAACATAAGCCAGTTGAAAGTTGAACTGTGCCGAATACGCGACTTCAGCTCCGTTCAATAGTTGAGCTTGCAACAGCTGTCACTGTGCGCAACTTTGCTCAGTGATTTATCCCTACTGTAGAATCTCAGCTAGTTACAGGAGCTCAGCTTGAACTCGAATTAAATATCGGATATTCGGCCTATAACTGCTCTCAAATCGCTGATTTCGGTGTAATTGAATTTTAACTTCATAAAAGACTTCACCCCGCTCAGAGGACTCCCAAACCTTAAAAACGTACAAGTAAAAGGAAACCTAGCCAAAATACTCGAAGTACAATTCATGTTCGAGATGGACTTGGACATTTGCGCCACTGACTACTTCATGTGGAACAATAACATCACAAAGGACAAGGTACGCATCGGATATATGTGAAATTTTTGATAAATAGATTCATACACACAGACTAACAATATGAAAATACTACATGTACGAATGAATTAGTAATCTTTCATTTCTAGCTACAGTTGTATTTAAGCGCTACTACTACTTCGTCTAGCTCAATCTCTAATTTATAATAATGTCGGAAATATATGGGATATATAGGAGGAACCAATATCTTTATCAAATAATGTTAAAGCACATGATATTAGTGAGTCTACTATGTAGCCATATCGAATAGCAATATGAACATATAGTTATAGAATATAACAAGATATTAATATATTGCAAAAATTTTCCATTTCAAATTATGAGTTTCGTTTCTCCATCTAATGTACGATCACCATTGAAGAGAGCATTTTTATCTCCTTCTAACTCACCTTATAGACGTGAGGTTAAAATTCCTGAAATGTAAAAATCTTTCGGTACAAAGAATCCATCTACAAGACTTGATAAATCTGAGTTGCTTAGTGATTATCAAGAACTCGTTTAAAAATCATAACTCATGCGTTCAGTTCGTTTGAATAGTACAGTTTTCTCACCATAATAGTAAAATGAAAATACAGCCGCTCATATTCTTAAACTTGAACAACGTATTTCTCAGCTGGAAGAACAACGCTCCACAGAACAAATAGTGAATTAAATATCGAGTTTAAATGCATATGTTGAGAAAAAATTCGCACATATTGAACGTCAAATTCAGTTAATACAGAAAATTAAATCTGTAGGAAAGAAAGCAAAGGATAGCGAAGTATAAAAATAATTAGACTCGTTATTTTTATAAACAAATACGTTATCTCACTCAATAAGCTAAGAAATAGAAGATTTGTAGAATCAAAATCAGCAATTTGAGCTTTAATTGAAGGGTTTTCACTCAAAGATGAATAAAATTCAGCCTATTATTTCTTTAGAGTCGAATTTAATTCAGAATATCGCAAATTTTGATTAATGGGCAGAAAAAATTGGATTCGCTGTGTAAAAAATCGAGAGAAGACTTGCACGTGTTGTCGACGCTGTTGTGCAGTGAGTTAGATCATAATAATAAATATATGTAAAATAAGTATCTTTTTATAATATCGGTTATGGTAAGGATTATAATATTAGGTTGGCATTAAAAAAATGTTATTATTGTATTGATATTGAGATATTTACGTATCCACCTGATTTTTTTCTTCCATTAATTTATATTTCTATTACATTTATTCAATTTCATTATTCAAAATTGTTGTGAGATTTTAACTATACTCCGATTTTCATCTAATTTAGCTTTCAATATATTTAACACCGCTCCAAATGCTCCCGCAAATCTCTGCGCCCTCTGGAATCGTCCAGTTCAAGGCGAAATTTCAGCGTTTGCACGTGGAGGAATCGCTTACGAAGAAAATAGAGCAGTAATTGCACGTGAAGCGTGCTCGTTCGGTGTAATCACTTTCTTAGCAAAAGTAATTCTAAAACTAATAATTAGACAAAGAGAACTAAAAACAAATCGAATATCAAATCAAATTACAGAACGAACAGCGAATTAAACAACTCAGTTTCAAAACTTTGCAATTATAAGACATTCGCTAAAACGGAGCCGATAAAACTATTTTGAATCAGTCACTGAACAAAAGCAAAAACGAACAAATCCAGTTTGAAAGTAAAACGATTGAAGAGGTGAAAAGGGAACGGAACATACTCAATCAATTGATCAACAGACAGAAAGTGATCCAAAACAAGAAAGAAGTGAAAAATACACAGAAAAAGATACAAATGGATAATGCCGAGAATGAATAGAGAATATTCCAACTCAAAAATGAAGAACTTGACCAAAAAATAAATATGGAGCTGGAGAAACGGAAATAAATACAAAACGTTAAAATATTTTCGCTGAAATGATTTTCAATTGTAAATAAATTTTATCACACCATTATTTATACTTATTTTTTAAGGGCTCTTGTTGAAATATTTGATTAGAGTCTTTAGTAAACTTGAGATAACACGTTATATACTTCCTATTTTCGGTAAACATCGCTATTAATTGTTAGCGTTTTTTTGTAAAATCTTGACACCCATTTTGATATGATTTTGAACATTCTAATATGATATTTATGCATTTGGTGATTGGGCACAAAGTGATAAATAGCATACCACTCCATATAAAATGAACGTAATTCAAGTAGTGACCAAGTCATTAATGCAATACGAACATGAAAATTATTTTCGTATCTGGATTGGCTGGATATGGAGTGAAATTAAAAAGTGAACTATATACACCCTCTCACTAGTACATAAATTATATTGGTTTGTCTCTATAAAATATGCTCGGTCATGCTTTTAGAAGAGTTGGAACTGATTTGCTATAAAATTGTAATACACATCTAGTAACAAGTGAAATTTTGTTTGAAGTTTTTAATTTCAGCATTTATGTTTTCACTCCAAGAAATTTGCTTTTTGCTTTACTTTCTGAGGCTTACATCATTTAGAGCTATTTCATTTTCTATTTTGATTAATTTTAGTACGACTACTTCATATATATTGTTATAAATTATAGAAGTTATCTCTGGTCCAAGTTATTAAAATAATGAAAATTATTACATTTTACGAATTTATAATATGACACATTTATCATTATTGGCAACTTACGGGTAACTTCGACTTTGATATTATATTGAAAAAGTAAAATAATTATGCATCGATATAAATTATATTTAACTGATTTTTTCACAGAGTAAAAAACCCTCGGCGTGAAATGAAAAGATTTGAAACTTTTAATATCATTTTCCTTAATTTGGTAATTTTTGTGGAAGTGTCGACACTAAGCTCCACACCACCAACGAAAAAGTATATAATAATATTATTTTACATAGCTATAGTATAATCTCATTATCAATATTCATAATTAGCTTCGGATAGAGTTTTAAAACATAATGTAATTATAAATATTTCTTAATATTTATGAGTTAACATTTTCAGTGTAATTTAGTCTTTATTCTTACTTATTTTATTGATATTAATACATTATCACCACTATTTTATATATTTATTTCAGTGATGACTTAGAAATACAATTGTTTTACTTATTTCAATATATTTTTCGTTCTTTTGTTCTATTTTATCCCTTGAATTATGTCTGTTATTTACACTAAAATCAGAAATTTAGTCAAGTAACTATGAGTTTACTTTTTTAAAGCTTAATTTAACACGAATTACAGTTAGTTTTCAATATATTCAATCATTAATGAATTTTAACGAATATATTATATACAAAATTATACAATTTTTACAAGTATTTTAAATTTGGTGGTTCAACGGTTTAATCATTGTATTTTTCGCACACCATAACACATTAACTAATATTAAATTGATCTTGTTTTTATAAAGGTTTTGAACATTGAAAATTTAATCTGTTCTTAATATATATTTAATATTCTGGGAAAGAAGCAAATAACTAGTGGGGACGATAATTAACTATCATAAAAAGAAAAATATTTATATATGAATCAATTACAGTTAAAATATACTTTTTCGTTGGTGGTGTGGTGCTTAGTGTCGACACTTCCACAAAAATTACCAAATTAAGGAAAATGATATTAAAAGTTTCAAATCTTTTCATTTCACGCCGAGGGTTTTTTACTCTGTGAAAAAATCAGTTAATATCGATCATGGGCTACTCGAAATCATATTTTGAAGCATATTTCTCAAAATACTTAAAATAGTATTCTATGTAAATCATATATTGTATTAATTGTAAATAGATGTATTAGATAATACAAGAGGTTGTATGTGCTAAGCAAGTTTAGATATAACCTCCACATCAACAATATTCTATATCATATTTATAAGCAAATATATAATGCAGAGCATAATTATTACGAAATTTACTATTATGACATTGCCTTGATTATATTTATTTTATGGATTAATTCTTCAAAAAAATATATTTAGTTGTGTAAAAAATAATTTGATTATCCAGTCAAGGAACACAAATATATTTTAATAATATTTTTAAGACTAAAATTATATTTTAACTAGTTTGAAGTAAACGGATGCATAATATTATAATAAAATTCTTTTAAGTATTTCCCACTTCATATAATTTGAATAAATTCTATATTTGATTCTAAAGATAAATCAGTTTATAAACTCAAACAAACGTATAATGTTATTAAAGTAACTGCATAGTATGTTATTATTTGACGCTATAATTTTGGCCTCTGATTTTATTTATCTTGACATTTATGAAAATATAGATTTATATGAGAAGGAAATAATTTATGCGAGCATCATCTGTGCCATAGTATTTCAAAGAATAATGTAGATCACTCTTGAATTAGCGGAGCTAAGGCAGCTTATTTAACTTAAAGTTTCGTTAAATTTTGACCTTCCGAATGATTACACGAAATATAATTGAGTAAAACTAGTTTCCCCAAGTCCAACTACAGTTATATTTGGAGTACCTGCATAGTGAAATACAACATTTGAAGTTACCCGTAAATTGAGTCCAGCTCAGGCATACCTAACTATTTTGACGAAAACTCACATACTTATTCAAATTGTGTCAGACATTATTTCACATTAGGCCCATCGACCAGATATTTTATCGTTACTTAAGATTGAATCTAATAGGTAGTATTTTTCTGTAAAATTTTATATTTACGCTAATATCAATAAAATATGACTGAAATTAAAATCATAGATGTTCTGGCCTAAGACAATCATTATCCCAACAATGTGAATTTATATCTCGAACCATGTTCAAATTATAAAATTTTGGTAATTTGGCGAATATTGGAGGTGGTATAAAATCCAAACATAAAAAATCTTTTTTATATATGATTGTTATATGACTATATCAGTTTCCCTCAAATTCAAGTATTTTACCTACCGAGCATATTTTCTCTATATTATATTTTTATTTTCCGAAAAACCTCTGTGGGTGTTTAAGGATTAATAAATAATTTGAATAGTAATATACGTTATTTGAGTTCAGATTAAGCTTACAACAACTACAAAAATCAGAAGTAGATGCATTAATAAGTAAATTACACTCCGATATAATTAATAATCTTAGTTCTAAAGCGGATAAAAGATCGTAATGCATAAATAATCATAAATAAATACTGACTATTTAGTATTCAAATATATTTGTGGAAATTATGAAGATTTTAAAATGGTATCAGATGCATGAGTCAATACTACAGCTATTAACTAAATAAAAACCATATGTGGGGTTTATCCCTGTTCGCCAACAATAAGTGCTAGTAGTGTCTATTTCCCGTGAGAAACTTATTTAATATGAAAATTTTTAATATATATTTCATTTACTTGTGAGATGGCACAAACCCACAGTATTTATGTATTTCATGAATATTTTGATATTTTTTCACTCCACACTTCCTACATCTTCAATTTCAAACATTTCAGCGAATCCAATTTTTCCGTTAATAATGAATGTTTTCTTCAGCGTTTCATTTGTTTGGCTTTCGAAAACGTGTTGACAGATTAAATCAAATTTTCTGATCGTTTATTTTGAAAGTGATTCGTTTATTGTTAAATTCTGCTCTGATTTGATCGCGTTTATTAATTTCGAAGTTAATCCCGATTGTGTTTTCAACAGTTCCTGGTGCGGGAGGTAATTTACGGTTGGAGTAGTGTTAATTTTTTATTAAATGCTGTTAAGGTGCTCAACGGCGTTTTCTTGAGTGAGTAAGAATGTGTTGATCAGAATTTGCTTCATGAACTTGTACTTGAGCTCTTTCTGCAAGAACTCGAGTATTTTGGATGTTTGGAGCGGGTTCCGCTTCATATCCGCTATCAAATCACTGAACTCCTTAAATCCGCTCAGTTTAACGAACGACATCAGGAACTTTTGCATTTCAAGGTGCTTATTCAAAAACGCTTTGTTTTGCTCGTGTTATTGTATTTGGCTTATGTCAGATTACTGTAAAATGATCTATTCCTGTTTATTCGTTTACTGAATCAAATTCGCGGTCAACTGAATCGCGTCAACGAAGGAGCAGTTTAAGAGCTTGTGATTCCTGAAGAACAAATCGGAATTGTTATTCTGAGTGGTTTTGCGTTTAAACAACTCGTTCAAAAACTTATAGACATCAGTTTAGGATTGGGAGTAAATATCGTCAAGAAGTGGAAGGATTTTCTCACAGTCCTCCTTAGGTAGTTGAGAATCAACAATATAGGTTAGTATATGCTGGAACTAAGATAATAATGAGCCGTAGCACATAGACGCGCTCTAGAAGGACTCGATAGTAGCATCACGATCAATAATAATCAAATGGTCATTAGTCTTCTGCAGAGATTAAGATTACATGAAACGCTCCAATTACTTGGAAATAGCAGCAAAGTCGGTGAACTAACGACCAACGATGGAAATCTTACTTGGAAATACATACTAACCAAACTTAGAAATCGCTGACTGATAGAAATCCAATAAATCATCCAATGATGAAGCAGTAAAATTGTTCTGAGTTAAAAAATGAACACCCAAACCAGTTTAATACACTTTAAACGATTCAGGTGGTGAAAGCTGTGTTAAATTCATCTGCTACTCCAAATTTACCTTGGAGGTAAACAGAATCCTAAAACTAGCCAAATGCACATAATTCTCGTTCAAAAACTAGATTATCGCCTAAGCTGAATTTGGAGATAACACACAAATAACTTTAGCAAGATTTTATTACAAAATTGATTGAAGCTAATTGAGCTTAGACATTTGAAGCACAATACACACATTCGCCTTTTAAAGATGCTCAGAACTAAGTAATTACTCAATCAAAGGTTATGATTCAGCATCAGTAAGTAAAACTGAGAAGTCTCCTGAATTTAAATACTTCTATAAAAACTATTGGGCTCCTTTATACATTGCGGAGTGGATAATATAAGAACATATACTACAATGCTGTTTATCTTTAAATAAATGGCTTAATAGCTGTATAATCCATATCGTTTTATTAATATGATAAATAGTCTCAATCAACAGCGCCTTTTAATTCTATTGGCAATATCCAACCCAAACTATCTAAAACACATTCGCGTACTTTCATTTCATATCCGTGACGATCTTCCTCGTATAATTTAGCTGCATCTTAGTTTGCCGGTGATGCTGGATTTGGATCCGAAAGCAAGCTTCGAATCGAAAGAAGTATAGTATCCATAGTAAATATTGGTTTCCAAGCGCCTTAAAGTAAATCAAGACATATGCGGCCATCGGTATAAACATTAGGATGAAATACATGTGTTTCAAACAAGACATTCGGCTACTTAAATGGATATTCAGGCGGGAATTTTATAGAGAGTATGAATACACCGCCTTACCAAGGAGTTTGTTCTGGACCAAGAATTACAGCAAACCATTCATATAAATTGTCTGGATCTTTTGGAACTGCGTATATAGAGCTGAGAGTATTTGATAGGAATATTTTTCGTTCTGCAGCTAATCTACGGTCACATATTTATTTTGATGTTGCTTCCATTGGAGTGGTTAAATGCACTTTATATAATTATTTGCGTTTCAGTATTTGTGTTTTTACGCATCAATGATTAATTCCAGTTAGTTGACATTTGTGACGCAGGCTCCATAGCGCAATAGTTTGGAGAACGAGTGTGCGATAATAAAGTCTAAAATTGAGTAATTGGACAAGAATAGCAAGAAATCTCTGTCCACGTACGAGAATGACATGTAATTTCAGCTGGAGCGTCAGGAGACTTTGCGCATTCGCAAGATCAAGCTTGAGCAGAAGCACCGCATGGTGCAGTAGTTTGTAAAATAGCAAGTACTTGATGCCCAGTCTTTAAAAAAGGAGAATGAATTATTGACTATCGATTTGATTCGTTTGCAGAGCAGTTTGTGTAGGCTCACGGACAACATAGCCGGTGCGACTTTGCTCTTGAAAACGCTTGAGACGCGAACCGCTCAGTACAGCCCCTATTTAAACTTTGCCTCGCAAACCTACAACGTGATGAACGTGGCCCAGGCTCCCGTATTAAAGCCCGCCCTTGCCGACTCCGAGATCTTGGAAACAGGTTACACCTTGAAAACGATTGACTTCTTATAGCAGATGCACGGCCGGATCTCGAAGCAGGACTCGGATTTCAACGCCAAAATGAAGGACCTGAACACTCTCGTGAACAAAACGTCAAGTTCAGCCCAGGAACAAAACTAATTGCTCAAATCTGAACTGGTCATAACTCAAAACCAGCTCCAAAAACTCCATTAACAACTCGAGTTCTTCTCAAAACAAAAATAAGTTGAAGAGGAAAACTTTCTCGCCGCTTAAAAACAAGTTCACAACGAAACGGTCGAATAAGCGAAAATATACGCGAGCCTGCGGAACCTGGCCGAGAAAGCAGAAACGTTTGCCGAAGGGAGGCACAACGTACAAGCAGAGAATGCAAGCTACGCAGATATGGTGGGAGATGTGACTTATCTGGAGCAAATGGCAAAAATATACCAACAACGGAGCCCAGTTCAACTAAATATTGAAGAGTGCACGAAAAAATTCATAGGAGAAGGACTAGACAAAAAATTACGCGCGGTATACAAAATCGGACTCATCGTAGCAGATCTAGACCAACTCGTGCAAATATGCACGTAACAATAACAGTGATATTTTTTATTTATAGATATTTATAGGTTGATTTTCATATTTTTATTTAACAGAAGTAAAACAACATAATAATTTACAAAATCATCAATATATCTTTTCTGTGATTTGTGTAAATAGTCAGTATAATGAAGCTTCTAAGTTGTTTGATAATTTTAGGCCCAATATCAATCAAAAAATTTGGATATATATCCGTGATTTTAGTACGTAACACTAAATCACAATCTTTTATACAAAATTCACTTATCATTATCTTCATCTCCATCTCTCACACTTAGGAAATCGCTAAAATCGCTCATAAGTAGCTTTAAGTTGCCGTTTTGTGCTTGGGACACAGGTCTGAATAAGTCTGATGATATAGTTTCTATTTTCATAGATGCTGACGGGAAGAGGGTACTTGATTTATTGAATTATTATTAAATTGGTTATGGAATTACTTGAGGATGTTCTTTTGTTTTGAGTATTTCTTAATTCAACATTTTAATTTTGTTGGGATCAATATTTTTGCTTTTCTATTCAATGGGTTTAGGTTCTTCTTTAAAAATGTGTTAAATTTCTTTTGGTGGTTCATGATACTGCATATTTGAATAGTTGTTACTAGTGTTCTATAAACTTGTAATGTTTCTAACTCCTGAATCGTTTTAAATTTGCTCCACACGCTACCTATTGTGATAAAATGATTTTATTGATGAATACGAGCGATTCAGTACCTTAGTATACAATGTAAATTGCTTCTAAAATGTTGGGAAATTATCATCAAAGATTTTTATCTCTTGCTCAGTCCACCTCGATTTATTGTGATAATTTCTAATTCTGCAGTCATTTGACATTTGCTGTGGAGCGATAAACTCTGTATGAGCATACAAAGAGGAAATAATTACTTATCAATCATTTATAATTTACACTAAGATATAAAATGTTAATTGAAAATGAATTATATATGCGTGGGATATTCATACTTACAATGTAAAAATACATTATACAAAGAATGGTAAACATCTATTAATACATATTCTAAGATAACGTGAGGTTCTTGAAAACAATATGGAAATGTATATGTTGCTATGATATAATATACAATGTAATTGTATATTAATAATCACTCCATAATAACGTATTCAAATCGTAGTATTCTTGACCTAATAATAATAAACTTTAACTAATAGTCAATTGATACTTTTAATAGCTAAACATATAATAATAAATGAATAATTTAAATCAAAAGAATTGATAAGTTAGTTAGTCTTGTTCATCTACCAGATGAGTATAATAGCAAATGCAAATCTGCTATTTTGTTTCTTATATTATCTTTATCAAAAATCTTAATCTAAATGACACTTATAGCAATCAACTAAATATATTGATAATAATAGCAATGAAAAAATATTTTAAAACTAAAGCTAAATTAATTTATTTTCAGATTAGTAATAACTATATGCATTATTTTGTTGATAATAGGTTTGCTTTTACGGATTCGAACAAAATTATAAATTAATATATGTTTTGACTTTTAGTCAAATATTATGGAGGTCAAATAATATATTAGACTTTTATATTGTGAGTATTACTGTAGAATATTTAAATTATCAATAAAATAACTTAAAAGAAAATAAATGATCACCACACCACTACTTTTAATGTCTAAATAATTACCAATACTTATGTTCTGCGCTTTGCCAGCTTCCGGCAAGTCTGAGTCCAGACGTTATTTGAAGTCTCTCAACAAGGAGCAAAACGCTGCTTTCCACTTAGGTGATACTTCAACTCAAGTTGACGACTATCCATACGTTGACGCTATGCGCAAGATCGACGCTGCTGCCGAAGCCACCATGAACACCACTGTATTCTTTGATCCAGCCACCACTATGTTCAAGTCTGGTTTCGATTGGGGCACCCTCATGTACCTCATCAATGATGATTACTTTGACATTAAGAAGTGTGACTCCAAGATCCCAGCTGAGTACCAAGCTGATCCATGCATGTGGTTATTCAACCGTTATGATGCCGCTTTCGTCAAGACCGGTAAGATCCCAGCTCGTTTCGCCGAACTCAAGGCTTCCCACACCGCCGAACAGTTCAACGCTTTCAAGGCTGCCACCTATGAACTCTGCAACACCATCCTTAAGGAGAAGTATGAAAACATCCCAGCCTCCCTTGAAGGTAAGACTGTAGTTTTCGAATTCGCCAGAGGTGGTAAGCAAGGTTCCAAGTTCCCACTTGAAGCTCCATATGGTTATCAATACAGCTTAGGCCTCTTAGATCCAGAGATCTTAGAAAACGCCTGCATCCTCTACATCTGGGTCACCCCAGAGCAGAGCTATCAAAAGAACATCAACAGAGCCCAAGAAGGTGCTTAAGGTCTCAGCTAAACTGTTTCTACTCAACTTAGCTTGAACCACGGTGTTCCACACAACGTTATGGTCAATGAATATGGTACCGACGACGTTGACTACCTTTTGAGTGTTACTGAAAAGAAGGATTGCCTTACTATCCACAGAGACGGAAAAGCTTATTTCGTCAAGATCGGTAGATTCGACAACAGAGAAGACAAGACCACCCCATTCAGAAAGCCACAGGCTCAATGGAAACCAGAGGAAGTCGAATCAATGAAGGCTGGAATGATCGCAGCTTTCGATGCTATGCTCAAGTGATTTCTTTATATCATTTTCATTTATAAACACTATTTTATTTGTATTTATCCACTCCAATGTATTCACAAATAATTGCAAATGTGAATACTTGGCGCCCGTAGTCTTAGTAAGCGTCTAAGGGTCTTGTATAGCATATTTCTAAAAGTGCGCAATCTAAGCGTGTTCCAGCCTAGTTAAACTAAATATCAGCCGACGATTCAAAATAGGTATTGAGCGAATTTCTGCAGAGTTAGCACCAGCAAATGCAGATGTTCAGCCAGCATTTGACCCAAAGCAGTTAAAGAGCACCTAAAAAGTAGATAATCTCGCAGCTCACCTCTTTGCGCTCAACCGCCAAGCCCAAATCTGCCCCAATCTTAATTGAACCTCCCAAAAAATACTAAAAATTCGACAAAACAAATTATTAAGAGTCTGAATATGACTTACTAATGGACGAGGTCCGCTATGGAAACGAGATGATGAGCATCGTTCAGTAGAACATGAACCAACGGGTGAACGCAGAAAACTCCTTCTCAGAGTCCTCAACCGAGGAATCAACCGTTCAAATCCTCTCTGGCCCCTCTCAGACAAGTAAAATAAGTAAAACAACGAGCAGAAAAGGAACTTAGGAACTTTCTCAACTGTTAAAGTCAAATAACAACAGCAGCGTTTTCACCGAAAATAATAAAAAAGATGCTAAACGGGACATTGACCAAATTTTAAAGTCATCACTTCTGCAGTCAATTAAAATAAACCCAATAACAACGAACATAATGACCACATCTAATCCAGAAATTGAAAAACAGCCGAAAGAACAATCAAATAACCTTAAAAGCGTAGCACAACTCGGAATCATGTTCAAACAATCCAAATAAAAGAAAAACAGAGGACCAGAAGCTATCACCAAAGCATTCTCACTCATTATCGAAAACGGAGGCAACATATTCGACAGACTCAATATTTGGTTGTGATCACTTACTCTTTGTTTAAAACACAATTCATATACATATTGGAAATTGAATAAATTTAAATTAAATATTTATGTAAATTTCACTCTTTTCCTATATGTGCTCTCTTGATGTGCTGGTTATATCTATCGAGCCTGTTGAATATTTATCCGCAAAAGTCGCAAACGATGTCTTGTTATTCAAGATGTGTGTTCATATGCCTGGTAAGGTGGAATTTTTATTTGAATTTCCGTCCACATACCTCACACGCATGATCACACTCTTCATTGTGCACTAGAAGATGAACTTTCATTACATCTTTTCTTGCGAATCCCTTACCACAAATTGGGCATTAATGAGGTTTGTCACCTGTGTGCATCATATTGTGCACACGTAAGTGATATCTTTGAGTAAACTATTTATCGCACTTGGTACAAGCATAAGAACCTTACATGTTTAGGTTTATTGGTTAATCCAGGTCAACATCGTCAGTAAGCTTACAAGTATGCATATTAAGAATTTATTGTGTTTAAAACGACTACCTACAAAATTAGCATGTGAAATCTCCGTCGTCAACTTCTGTAGAGAGACCATGTGAGGCCATATGTTTCTTGTAGTGATTGGAACGATCATAAAGTTTTCCACAAGTTTCGCATTTGTACCTATATTTCTTATTACTACCGTCATCATCGTCATCAGAATTATCGGAGCCAGCATACAATGACTCATTTTCATTTTCGCTATCATCAACGACAACATTAGGTTTTTCATCATCTTCGTCATCCAAAGCTTCTTATAGAACTTCAGCGACTTCTTTCTTAGCACGAGGCTTTCTGGGTTTTTTCTCTTTTACCACTGGTTCTGCATTCGGGTCAACAATTTTTTTTGGTCTACCACGGCCACGTTTCACTTATTATATTTCGGGATCTTATTATTGAACTTATTATGGTACAGTTGGCTCTTATTCCTCTTTGGGCGGTGCTATTTCTTGTGGTTCTGACATTTGAAGTGGATTAGTTATATATAATATCAGAAATTTAAAAACACGTATAAATGCAATTTTTTAATTAAAGGGCAGTTTTCACAGCGAGTTCATTTATGCTTTCAGGTTGTTCATCTTTTCTCTTAATAGTGCGGCTTTTCCTTTTACAGGCTCAACTATTACCTTTTCCTTTTAAGTTGTATTTTGAGATGTAACTAAATTAATTGATTGTTATTAGTTTTATAAAAGCTCTCCGTTTTATTGATCTAGTTTATATTACTGGAAAGGCAAAATGTTTTTGGGTTGCTACATAGCCAGTGTCATCATCTCAGCTCTTGTTAGCGATCTATGAACTTATTAATTCTGTTCTTCCGCGTTAATTTTATTAATTTGCTTTGCTTCTTCATTAAATTTTTACAGTAATTACTTGCTCATCAAAAGTTCATTATGAGATTCTACTTCAAGTAGGTCGTTAAGTAAAAGGTCCATGTCAATTTCATTATTTTATTCATGAGAATGAACAGAGTTTTATACAGCTTCTGAGAATTGTTCTCTGGTATTTTTAACAAACTATGGTGTGAGTTTTTACACTTTTACAGCGTCTGTTTTAACCTGAAACGTTTCTATCACTTTTTTGGGCGGTGGAGTGTATTTTGGTTCTTTTATTTAGTTGAGGATATTGTTCATGTTATTTAGGTCTTCGTTGAGCAGCTGAGCGATTGATTTTTGGTCTGTGTTAGTTTGGAGTGTGTAGTTTGTTTTTCTTTTGGGTGTTGGTGGTTTTTTAATAGGTGTTTGTTTTGGTTCTTGTTTAGGTTCTTATGCTACTATATTTGAGTACGATTTGAGTATGGGTGTGTATTGGACTGGATTTTTGGTTTTGGGCGATAGTTGTGCCCAGCTGGTGGTGATTTGAACAGGTGTTTTTGGTTTTCCGATTATTTGGTATCTTTCCTTATCTTATTCTTCTTATTTGATTTGGTTTTTCTTTTGTTCGTTTTCCAGTTGTTGAATGCGTTAAGCCATTTGTTCGAAGATGTATTCTTTCATTTCGTTATCTTTAATTTTTGCTTCCAGTTGTTATATATTAATTGTTTTTTGTTGCAATAAGTTTTATTTGTTCGTCAATTCGCTTTTAAGTTCGGAAATTAACTGGTTCTGTTTATTTATCTGCGTTTCCACTTGTGAGAGCTGCTGCTCCATGAACTCAACCACTCCACTCTCGTTCGAATCTTGTTTTTGTATTTACAATTGAGCAACTACAGATTCGTGCTCGTTCAATAAATTATTGAAATTCTGAGTGAGAGTTTCATTTTATTACTTGAGCGTTTACTCCGTTTGCAACAGAATCTGCACACGAGCTGAAATCTCAAGCTGCAACGCATCATTATCGGTATTGTACAAATTTAATAACTCGCCCATATGCAATGTGAACAAAGGCTGCGAAGACTACAGTTAAGCCGTCATCTGCTCTGATAAATGCTCCAAAGTTTGTAATTATTCGCACTGGGTTGAGAGCTAGTTCTATTATTGTTACACTTTTGCTGTTAACTCAGCTATCACTGCATCCTTCTCAGATGGGCTTGTTTACTAACGCAACTGGTTAATCTCCTACTACAGCTAATACTTCTCCTTAGACTGCTTAAAATACAACTTCTTCAGCACAGCTGGATCATCGGGTAACATTTTTTCCATAATTTATGATTGGAGCGGAAAATCAATGATATTTTATTTTAAACACTAAAATGATTATTTCCGCTTTAAAAAATATAAGATAGAAACAAAAGCGAATTTCACGCACTGTAGCGTTTGTACAACACAAAAACTGAAACAATAATAAATATAGCAAACAATATGGTAGTTACCACAAAAGGTATATATGTGTTTTGATATTCTGCAACAACCGCTTTGAAGATGATGAACTCGTACTTAGATATGATCGCGAAGCCGATCTCTGCGCTCTTGATCTTCTCTTTCGTGAATGCTTGATTCTCCTTGCATGTCTACTTCGCGTAAATCGTATCAGCCACGTATTCATCGCACACGAAACACAATTATTGCCTCAATAGACTGTAGTCTACCACTCTGTGGAACTTGTACAGTCCGAGCGAGTGGGTCTTCTTGTTCTCTTGGTAGAATACTCCAAGGTTGTTCTTCTCGGTCGGCTTCACCAGATTCGACACGCATTTCGGGATGTTTTCGAAATAGTAGTCGATGCAGCTCTCGCTTTTGTGCAGGTGAAGAACGGCTCTGTTCACGCAGGCGACATAAAATGGGTCATTGTAAACAATCAGGTCGTAAATAATTTGTCCACTCGAATTCAGATAGGAGACAACCATAATTGTTTTGGAGGCTGCGTCGTCGTGGTTGAATCTTAGTGTGTTAGACTCCTCTATATTTTTGAACGCGACGCCCACATTCTCGTTGAACTCCTCAATTTCGTATGTTTCTTGGATACGTAAAGAATTAGCGTTATCGTAGAGGTAAAGGTCGACTCTCGCGCTAACCACACCTGGTAGGTCGCACTCGAGTCTGTTGATGAATGAATCTCTGTACTGCAATTGAACGCTATCCGAGTTCAAAACCGCGAACAATGATAAATGTGTGTCGTGGGTTTTGCAGTTGTGTGTGTCTTTGGCCAGAATGTTGTCAAATTCTTTGGTGATGACCGTGTTGATTCCGTTTGTGTCGAATTTTAGGTTCATCGTGATTCTGATCCTTCTGTTTTCAACGAACTTTTCGTAGAAGCTTGCGAGCTAAGCTGCTATGGCGGCTGTTTTCTTGATCCTGTAAATCGTAACTGTATTGAACTAAGTCGAGCTAGTTTGATACTCGTCAGCTGAGCATCCCGTTGTGCACGGGTAAATATTTATCTGTTCGTTACTCAGCCCAGACTGGAACTCCAAGTACACCTGTAGAGCTGGGTCCATTTTAACGGCGCAATTGTTTGCTATAACGTTTATATCAATGTCACCGTATACAGTGTACTCCATTTGAGCGTTTTGAAAGCAGTTTGTTCCGTTGTATTTTGTGTGCTCGATTGTGTTAACTGAATTGTTAACCTTAACCAGGTTCACGTCGTACCAGAGCTCGTACATCGCATTCTTTTTGTCCTTTATGTGGCTGTAATCGGCTGGAGACAGCTGAAAGGTGACTATTTACTCCTTATTGAACTTGTAAACGAAGTTTACCTCGCTGCTTCCAACAATCGGGAAAGAAATATCGTCGTAGTGGATTTGAGCGACCACTATCTTGTCTGGAAGGTACATCTTGCACAAATTCTCATCAGTTATCTAAGCCAGTCTCTCAAACGGAATTAAGTGCAGATTCAATTAATATGTTAAATCATTCCCGTTTATATAACTTTTTGCTGAGTAGCACTCGCTAAAAGATGACGATACACTCGCTTAGAGAGCTGTGTATACAAGTATCATTTGAAGTGTTAAAATAAAAATCAATATTTAGTTATTTATACAAAATACATTTAGGCTATAATAGTACAATGATGTTGTGTGATGAGATTTAAAAACAGTATAAATTATTTATTCTATTTTTATATATAAGCAGCAATTAATATACCAGTAATATTGAGTATATAAATAATTTACATGAAATTGCTAAATTAGCAGCGGTGTATTCCAATTTATATATAATTAGAGCATATACTGAAATATTTAGCAGATGTTAAACACAACTCTATTTTTAGATTATATGTATAGACGTTATTTAAGTGTGACGCATATATTATTAGATTATAAATGATTATAACGATTAAATTATGGGTGGTTTCTATTGTGGGTCTAATTTAAGGCTCCCTTTTCAGCAGGATCTGCAGGAAATAGTGCGTTTACCTGCAAATTACCTGCATACAGGACGCGAATTTACCTGCTACAGCAGGTAATAAATCTGCAGGATTGGATTTTCCTGCAGAAAGATTGATAGATTTTGAACGTTTAGAGGTGTTTTTCAGAATATTTTGAATAATATTTGTATAGAATACCAATATTATATACAATACACTTCAAATTTCACTTAGATTTAGAATGAAATACATAATTCGTATAAAATATCGATTTTTCAAAATCGATCGATGATTATATATACAAACGCACTTACCTGACTTAATGAAGCTAATTTACTTGTAAATATCTAATAAATAATATTTTAGAATATACCACAAATAAATTTACTAAGATTGGGCAAATACATTTAAAAACGTGAAGTTACGCGTACTTAAAGTTTTTAACGTATTATTAAATATCAACTTAACAATATTGGTTAGTTAAATTAATATTGGTAATATTTTGATATTATATTGTTGAAGAAATGAATGTAAACACTTTATTAAATTATTTCTATAGGTAAACGATGATATGCAATGGTATAATACATATTATATATTTTATTATTTCACTCCAATAAATATGATTATTTTGTAAATTATAGCAGTTGTATAACAGCTTTTTAATCAAGTTAATAAAATTAAAAAGTTATATTAACACTTATTAATAACATATATCATTTAATTCATCGAAATATATAAATAAACAAGCTGAAGAAGTAAGTACATACCTAATGATTCTTGCAGGATAGATATGTTTACCTGCGAGATATGTATTTACCTGCTAGCTACCTGCAACCTCCTGCAGCTGCATGAATGACTTTTACCTGCTGGCCGTTTCGACAATCCTGCAGAATCTGCATGATTAGTGCGTTTTCCTGCTGAAAAGGGAGCCTTAGTCTAATTGTCCTGATTTTTTATAGAATGGTGCTGGAAAAGAGTGAGCTGATTATATATGTTTCTTGATCTTGAGTTGTAAAAAGAAGTTGAAAAGATGACCTAATGAAAGTGATGATCTTTACTAACAATTTAAATATTTAAATCATATAAAAATCTTGTTAAAATATCATTTCATTTCAAATATGAATATTTAAAATAATTGCATAACTGTTCTAGATTAGAGTGACACATAAAAATGGCTTAATCGGGTTAAAGATCAAAAATTAGTGATTTACGACAATTAAAAGGTATAAAGCTTACGATTTGTACAAGAACTTAGTATTAATATGTTGAAAATAAATAATTGTCAATATATTTTGTTAAATACTTTAGCTGGTTGTTTAAAAAATGTAGCAATTTACCATTGTAATATCCATACTACAGATGGGCTATAACAGTTAAAATTTTTACAAATTTTAATGTTATTCAATAATAAAATCAAGTACATAAATAGTTTGCAGTCTCTTACATATCTGACCAAACTAAATTTAAGCAACAATTAAATAACCGATATATCGGCTCTGAGATCATTAAAAAATTTATAAGAACTTGATTTATGTAATTATTTATGTTTTAATTAAATAACAAATATATATTCTCTCCAGCACTCAAATTAACTCGCTAAGTTAAATATAAGTTACTATAAAATTGATTCCTTTGAATATATAAAAAATCATAAATATTTCAATGAGTACATTTTAAATACAATACGAATAATTATTTTAACCAAGAGAAATGCAAAAAATAAATTACTCTAAATTATTTTAAAAAAGCATTTGACATTATAAATAAATTCTCGAACAACAATACTTAATTTTCCAGTCTAATAATGAACTTGACAGAATAATTAAATGTGTCACCAAGTTAATGATTATGTCCATATGTAAGAAGAAAAATAACATTAAACAACTTATTGTTCTTATTAGTTAGAATAATAGCTAATAAAATTATTAAAATAATATAATATGATTTTCTTACTGTATTTTGAACTTATTTGTTATTTCTCTGTCAAAATTGCATTTTGTAAAGGAGTGAATCATATACTTTTTATTATTTTGATTATATGTATGTATTGAAAATACCACACTTCAAATTTATGGAGGCGGATGCGAATGGTCTACCACTAAAGTACATTTCTGTGAATCCTCTGTCAGCCAAGAAGGGTATGCGGTATGGGTGCGTTATTTGCGGCTCTGACTCCATTTTTGTGTGCACACAGTGCAAAACTTACTATTGTTCTCGGGAGCATTTATCTTAAGATGATTAAGCATGCCACTCATTAATATGTGAAAGAGTTGAGTAAATAAATGAGATTTTGGAGATGCCTCTAGCTGCGCGCACGCGCCCAGAGGTCTCAGGCAGATTAATTCTTCTCCAAGACGAGTGCAGGCGCGTTTGCTACCTCCAATCGCGCAGGCATGTGCTCGAGGAAAACGTTCAACTCGCCCTCCCAGCTGCCGAACGCTCACTGTAATACGCACGAGCGGTTCACGGCAACGAATCAACCGAACTGGTTTCACCACTGCTAGCTCTCGCTGACGTTGCCACCATAGCTGGTGCTAAAGACTCAGCTACGTAAAATGTGGCCTCGGCTGCCCTATTGATACGCACATTCGTCCAAAACAGAGTCAAAATCATAAAACCAGTCCTAGAACAGAAGATAAACACAGATTTCAAGCACCTCGAAGTCACCAGCCCCTGGTTCTGCCAAGAATTCACACAACAAGACGAAGAAAGAAACAGCTACTTCCTCAGAAGCAGCCTAAGCAGCAGACTCAGCACCGGACAACGCGGAAGCGTTGTTAGCAGAGCCGGAAGCAACGGAAACAGACGCGCACGCGGAGTTATGAGCAGCCTAGAAGTAGCAGTAAAAGTCGCACTCGGAAATTAACTTGCTGACGAAACTTTCAGAGGAGAAGGCGCTTTATTGGCATAATTATAGTCAAGACTGCACTCATCCAAAGCCAGAATCATGTAAGCTGAGAATAAAATCCCGGAGGCTCTGATAGAAGCTAGCTAGGCGCTATATTTTTCCTCGCTTGCTTATGGTGTGAATTCTCTGCAAACAGCTCTTAAAACGTTCATGCTCTGTGATTTCGGTGGTCAAAGTAAGATCTTCTCACATGGCTAGTTGAAGTCAGCGTTAATTTAGGCGTAAAACTTGATGAAAAAGACGCTGCTTGAGTACTACTCCCCCGTTATAATAGTAATTGAATAGCTAATTAAGGACAAGAAAATAGCTTCATCTACCTGCGCAAAAGCTAAAGCACTGCTTTAGGAGTACAATAAGGCCGGTTTTATGGCTGAAGAGGACCGACTTGGTTTCAGAGCCGATTTGAAGGAAGCAACTCTCATGTCAGAGCGCTGTATTTTTAATTTGGACGAAGGTGCAGCCAAAATCGAGTGTAAATTCTTGATTAAATTGAGCCGTTTCTGTGTTGAAGAACCTGTTGGTAAAGTTGAGATCGAGGAACTAGAGGAAGTAGCCGGGGAACTCGAGCACGGAGACGTTCTAGTGCATCTGGCGAAGATTATATTCTGAGTGAGTTTAAACTTACGCGATATTTACCTATATTTATTTTTTGATTTCACAGTTAAAACCATAACAAACTCTTTAAACTAGTATTCTTTGTTAAAATGTATATATTTAATTAAGAATGATTTTAAGTTGTATGGCTATGAAAGTTTATGATTAAATTTTGTCTCTATATCTTTCAATTAATAAATATAATTGAACATGAAACCTTGTATTTACTTATATAAGTATACGACTGTTATAACTTATATGTTAAAACTAATAAGTTATGATTCGATTTGGATATTTCTATTTGTGTGGACTGCATTCGACAGAATAAATAAGTGTCGGGTTCCGTTTGTATTTGTTCAGGAAGAATGATTTTGTAAAACGATGTTTGGGCTGAGTTCCCGAATAATTTAGTGCCCAGTGTAGATAAACTATATCTCTTACGGATGGAGTGGAAGTATACGCCAAATTTCATATCTCCAAAATTGTTATTAAAGAGAAAATAGTGAGCTTAAAACCTAAGCCGTACATGAATTAAGTAAAAGTTTATAGTCACTCCTCAATTATCAGAAAATATCTTAGATTTTCACTATTTGTTTGAATGACTATTTTGTACTTTTATTTAATATAGATCTGAATAATAATATCAGAACACTCCAAACTACTCTTCTTGTAAGTGACAATTTATAATTTGAGGTAAATTGATTATTTTCAACTATTCATGTTCCTTTATCTGTTTAAGTAATAAATGCTAATCGGCAGGTTGTAATTGTTCAGTATTTGAATTCAAATCGTGCAAATGTTAAAGAATGAATTATTTATCAGATTAATTTATGTTTATATAAGCGGCCTATCATATAAGTTAAATATGGCTGCGATTTTATGAATCACAATTTGATTTTAAGTATATATGATTCTTCACATCATTATAATTCATGCGATGCACTTTATTTTTCAATATTATATGATATTGTTGTGTTTACTATAAAAATATAGTTAATTATTCCACTCCTCAACTTAGAAGTCAGGTAGAAAGGGGTAACATAGTTAGAAATACAGCAAAAGTGCTAAAATATAATATAATGAGCTCAATCTAGTTTATTAAATAGAAATAAACAAATAAATATGAATCTGTCAGAAAGTGCCAATGTTGAAGATTACTTCTTGTATCTATCCAATGATTTTCTAAAACGGGCAGTGCGTAGAATGCGAAAGCGGGTCGTTCCGCTCCAAAACAACTGCGTTTCGTGTTTAACTATTGGGATGGGAAGTACTTACAAATAATTAGGAATATGCGCGCCTGGATTCTTCGTGGATAGAATTAACAATGTACAAGTATACATTTTTAAGTATACATTTTTGAAATTTATACTTCAATGTAGTATAATACCATCCCTATTTGATATCAAAATAGTTATTATAATTAAATATTATTTGTTTTCAAAATATTTTTCTATTGTTTTACAAATATCTCACTCTTATCTCAAGAAGTACTTCAAATAGCATTTTCTAATTCCTGATTGCTTTTAAATCTCAAGAATCTTTTCGTCATTTAGCTTCTCGGCCATATCAGCTCCAAAATCAATTTTCTTGAATTCTAGTGCAAACTTCTAAAAACAGATCCCAGCTGGAAACCCAGTAATTTTCTCAAGAGCTTTAAATTTGAGCTTCTTTGAGTCCTGGTTATCTAATTCAGCCAGCATTTAAGCTAAATCTTCTTCTGTGAAGTAATTCAGAGCAACCTAATTAAAACGAGCCTAAATTTGACCGGCTGGGCGATTAACACGTTGTTCAAGCACTTGGAAATTGATGTTGTTATCTCCTGCTCGCAATGCTGCACGGATCTATGATACCATTAACGATTCTATCTCTACATCCCAAGAATTACCAACGATGTGCGCATACTTCTCTTTGCACCTAGCTGAAGGTTAACCCAAAATAGTTGATATCTTCTCCCAATCAGTACGCTGACCGGACAACTCGTACTCACGCACTAGATTCTTCAACTTTTGTACATCCGCATCGTTCCAAGGCTTCTTTATATGTGTTTGTGTTTAAGATTACTAAGAAGACCGTACTTATACTGAAAAACCGTTAAACTACTTATTACCAACTGGTTTCATGTTAGAAGTGAAAAATAGAATATAATGTAAAATTAATTTAACTCTGAAATATAGTTTTCCACAACACAATAATGATCAAGTCAATTATATTTGTTGGCCGACAGCAGTATATTCACTTTCAGCAACGCTTTCTCGCGAATAGTTTAAAAAACCCTTATTGATGCTAAATCCAAATTATTCTCTGTAAACAACAGCCTGTATTTACACGCTCAGAACAACATCTACATTATAATGAACGTTTCTTTGACTAAAATTCAGGAGTTTCACGGGTTCATTTTCAACTGTAATAATTCGTTCGTAAATGTGAAAGAGAGACTCTTCAAATTATTTTAGGAGGGAAATAAATTAATTTTGAGCCCAGAAATAACGAAACTGAACGCAATTTCGTACCAAATGAACAATTTTATCGTTTCCCACGTTTTGAACTGCTAGAATACAACCGTTTTCGATTTGCAAGCCGAAGCACTTTATTTAATACAAAACGCACTATTCGACAAGTACCACATAATTGACAACTGCGAACTCTCGTTCTAGCTGCAGCCAACAAATTAATTGTTAAATAGCTTCAAATTTAAAGGAAGAGAAAATTACGAGATAAATAGATACGGTCACAAACGAACTGATATTAAAATACCACAGCACTCAATTCGAGTTTAAAATGAAATAAGTCGGATAAAGGCTTGAGAAAATAAATGCACAGACAAAAACACAAATACAGTACATTACCAGGATAATGCACAAAGAAATTACTGCATCTGATATGCATCTAAAATAAGCGTATTGTATCAAAATTTGTTTAAACACGATCGCAGTGAATTTCTTTATCTTAGTTCAAAATATGAATTACACATGATTTATATTTAATAATTGTAATTAAGTGATATAGTCGAACCCGATAAGTTCATTTCCAAATTGGGCAGAACCCAAAATGTTCATTTAATTCCAATGTATCCTGGACGATGGCCAAAATGTTCATTCCATGGCCAAAATGTTCATACTGTGGTCAATTAGTTCATACTATGGTCACATAGTTCATTTTCATTATATTTCTCTATTATTAGAACTTTTGTAATTTATAAATTTAGCATCTAAGAATAGTAATATAACCGTCGAATTAAGGAACTAAGTATTTCCCCCTATTAAATAAATTTTTAATCCATCCACATCAAATAAATTTTTTAAATCATAATTTTATAGTTATAGTCATCTACATTCATTTAATGAACCTCTTAGTTGAGGAATTGAGTTAATGCACTTATTGACAGCGATTTAATCTTAAGGATCAAAGTTATAATTTAAATTGTAAATTGCTGTTGGAAGAAATTGGAATAATTTCTTTCAAAATTAACAATTCAAGTTTCTTGCGTTATTAATATTATATAAGAACAAAAGTAATCATATTTCCCATTTTTGATTGATCATCGTACTTTTAATGTCTTAAATATGAAAAATTTAGTAACGTAAAATAATTTAATATGTACTAATATTTGAAATTATTGAAAGTGTAAATTATATATTTGGTTATGCAGTTAGTATTTTCGCTTAACTTCAAATGTTTAATATAATTCAATCTTGTTATATTAATTTCTATAAAAAATATCTCAAATAAAAGTGTGGTGATTGAGTTAATTTAATTTTCTATTAAGCTAGTATGCTCTTTAAGTTAACGAAGCCGCTTGTCACTTGAACCTGAATCTCAAGTTTAATGTCGATTTTGTATGTTTCTATTTTACAACAGTGTAAATATAATGATTAGAATTATAGAATATGAATAATTTAAGGAATAATTCATGCTAGATATTAGTCAAATTGTTGAAAGTAACAACATTTATATTTTTCATAGTTTTCAAATTCTGGAAACTAAAATTACAACATTTGAATTTGGATTAATATATATTTTAAAGTTCTAAAAATTTTATGGTGTTCGATCTGAGTAATGAGTGCGATTTTATTAAACTACTAATTCAATATTATTTAGTCATTACATAAAATTTTTAATTTCAAATTCATTTAAGAAGTGAAAATGTTAAATTAATTTTCGTCGCACATATTTGCTTATATATAACATATTATAAAATAAATGCTCCTTGCTGATTATTTATAAAATTATTATCATGTGTTAATACCAAGGAGACTTGAGGGCCTCCCAGATATGAAATAACTGAATGAAATTCCAATTAATCGCAAATCAAGTCAAAGTTGTGTGTTATAATTATTAGTAGCCAACAATAACATATTGACGCATTAAATCGTTTAAATACTGTTTCATGGAACTTCTAACATATATTCTTACTAAAATTAATTAATATCTTTTAGTTTTACACTAAAAACCTTTTATATGTATTGTATGATCATAATATTCTTTTAATTCAAAACTATATTTTAATTAGTATTTTCATCATTGATGTGGTATTAATAATATTATATATGATAATGATATACGTTGATAAATTTTAATGTTCGCTTCATTTATATAATAATATAGACAATTGTTTACAGCCTTGTATATTTTCCTGTGTTACAGGTTACAGCTCGAAAAACGACTAAACTGTAACATCCTGTAAAAATATCAGCCCTATTTTAGTTCTTTATATTTCACAAAATACAAATTCAACAAATTATTATTCATATTATTATTGCTGTTATAAATTCCAATTAAAAAAATGGTGATGATGCAAATGTAGGATTAAAAAATTAAAAACTAACTATTATTAATAATATTCTCACATTTTCTTCTGCAAAAATAGAATTGAAACAGCTATAACTATTGCAAATAAAGACATTGTGACAATGAATATTGTAAAGTTGTTCTGGTACTCAGCAATGACGGCTTTGAAGATGATGAACTCGTACTTAGATATGATCGCGAAGCCGATCTCTGCGCTCTTGATCTTCTCTTTCGTAAATGCTTGATTCTCCTTGCATGTCTACTTCGCGTAAATCGTATCAGCCACGTATTCATCGCACACGAAACACAATTATTGCCTCAATAGACTGTAGTCTACCACTCTGTGGAACTTGTACAGTCCGAGCGAGTGGGTCTTCTTGTTCTCTTGGTAGAATACTCCAAGGTTGTTCTTCTCGGTCGGCTTCACCAGATTCGACACGCATTTCGGGATGTTTTCGAAATAGTAGTCGATGCAGCTCTCGCTTTTGTGCAGGTGAAGAACAGCTCTGTTCACGCAGGCGACGTAAAACGGGTCGTTGTAAACAATCAGGTCGTAAATAATTTGTCCACTCGAATTCAGATAGGAGACAACCATAATTGTTTTGGAGGCTGCGTCGTCGTGGTTGAATCTTAGTGTGTTAGACTCCTCTATATTTTTGAACGCGACGCCCACATTCTCGTTGAACTCCTCAATTTCGTATGTTTCTTGGATACGTAAAGAATTAGCGTTATCGTAGAGGTAAAGGTCGACTCTCGCGCTAACCACACCTGGTAGGTCGCACTCGAGTCTGTTGATGAATGAATCTCTGTACTGCAATTGAACGCTATCCGAGTTCAAAACCGCGAACAATGATAAATGTGTGTCGTGGGTTTTGCAGTTGTGTGTGTCTTTGGCCAGAATGTTGTCAAATTCTTTGGTGATGACCGTGTTGATTCCGTTTGTGTCGAATTTTAGGTTCATCGTGATTCTGATCCTTCTGTTTTCAACGAACTTTTCGTAGAAGCTTGCGAGCTAAGCTGCTATGGCGGCTGTTTTCTTGATCCTGTAAATCGTAACTGTATTGAACTAAGTCGAGCTAGTTTGATACTCGTCAGCTGAGCATCCCGTTGTGCACGGGTAAATATTTACTTGTTCGTTACTCAGCCCAGACTGGAACTCTAAGTACACTTGCAAGGCCGGATCTATTTACACATCGCAGTTGTTCGCGATGACATTTATATCAATGTCACCATAAATAGTGTACTCCATTTGAACTTTCTGGAGGCAGTTAGTCCCGTTGTATCGAGTTCGCTCAATGGTGTTAACCGAGTTGTTTACTTTTACCAGGTTTACATCGTACCAGAGCTCGTACATCGCGTGCTCTTTGTCCATTACGTGGTCGTAGTCCGTAGGAGATAATTGAAAAGTGACGACTATTTCCTGGTTGTACTTGTAGGTGAACTTGGCTTGGGATTGTCCTGCTTTCGGAAACGAAACGTCGTCAAAGTGGATTTGGGTGACCACGGTCTTCCCAGGAAGGTAAATTTTACATAAGTTTTCTTCGGTGATTAAATTTAGAATCTCGAATGGAATCAAGTGAAGGCTCAACTATTTGGTCAAGTCGTTTCCGTTCACGTAACTTAATGTGGAAAAGCACTGGCTAAACGAAATCGCATCGTCTGCGATGCTTGCACAAAGTAAGAGCATTTGAAGTGAGGTTAAATTAATATGAGTTTTAGGTAAACATGATAATAATTATTAAAGGATTCATTTCGTGTCATGGTGTACAAGTAATGTGAATTTGATAAATAATTGAATTTTAAAATATTGCTAATATATAACAGAATAACATTACTCAATAAATTAATTACACAAGTATATATTCATGTTGCAACATTAAGTTATATTTAGAATATTAATGTTCTAATTTTAGTTTAATTCTAATTTCAAAATCAATATATATAATAATATTCTTAAATTTGAATATTTTTTAATCACTAATTTAGTTAAGATTCAAAAGAAGACATCACACCGTAAATTACGTCTATACTGGTCACCCTTTTTCTCTGATCATCACATTTCCTTTCCTTTCTAAACCAATGATCAATAAGAAACCAACAACATTCCTCTCTAACCAAATATCTCGCACGGCGTTATCACACGTCACACCTCCTCACTCCGTTAGCTCTTTCGGGCTAATGGAGTTTAAGATTCAAAAGTATAGATGATAATTAATTAAAACAAGTTAATATACTTTAACGATTTCAAGATAAGATTTCATGATAAGAGTTATTTTACAATTTTTAATCATTTCATAAATAGAACATTCAAACAAATTTTCCTAAGACAGACTTCTGAATAGTTTCCATACATAGTTTCCTGACAACCAACGTTATTTCTGAGCTGATTTAACTTAAAATATATTAAATATGTAAATATAAGAAGGTTATATTATTCACATCCCTTATAAACGTATACATTATAAATATTTAAACTGGTCACTTGTTCTTCTTGTTCTTTTTGATCTGTTTTATGTTTTTGAAAGTGAAAACAATTTTGATCAGCGCCAAAACGGCCACAAAAACAGCGCAAATCACTCCCGTTATAATTCCACCTAGTAAAACCGCTTACTTATTCTGCTCGTGAACTTTATTTATTTGAATTTGGAAGGTGAAAGTTGAGCTCAATTTGAATAATAAATGAGAAATAGAAGTTTGGGTCAAAACGAACGAGAATTTTGAAAGGTTTGAAAGCGCTTGTTGAGACTGTACGGAGACAGATTGAGACGTTGAATTAAAAATCTCGAGGGAAACGGTAGATATTGCTGACTACGTGCACATATAATTGCTATTCAACTCAATATTAAGAGTTTTCCCATCCAAAGTCGCAGAACCACCACTCCAACAGGTGTATAGCACAGTTAGCTGAGGAGCTTTCAAAATCATCACCGCGGTCGACTACTTATAGAAAATAACCTCAAAATTATACACAGCCGAATTCGAACCCGCGAAATCGGCCTTAATCAACGCAGCACACTTATTCTACTACAAAACTGAACCAGATGCGCACGAAAAATCAACTGTCCTGGCGAAATCGAATTAACTTTTCTAAATTACCATCTCAGACTCAGTCTTGCCCACCTTGGACGTGAGCCTGTACGCGACAGAGTCATAGTCCAAAGCTTGCACAGAGGTTTTCAAAGCAGCGCGTTTAACAGCATCGTACTCCAAACGCACTTGGAATCCCTTCGAACCAGTTTCATCATAAAGAAATACCTCTTTGCGCGTGAATGAGGCACTGAGCTCGTTCGTGGTAACTTGACTATCGTACTTTAAAACAACATTCACTTAGCCCTGCTTAGAACTAATTTGTAAAACTGCTTTTATGAATGAGTTTGTTAATATGGCCATCATCTCGGTGGCCGTAGTTGGTAAAATAGTCGTGTAACAACTTGAAGCAGCATAAGCGGTGATAAAGTCGTTTAAAGACAAAATATACTAGAAACTGTTCAATTATATTCTGGCTTCGGTTACATAAGCTTTTGGATTTGTTGCTTGGAGCACCATCTACGCCTTGCAAGAAATGGATGGACAAATGTGTGCTTTGATCTGAGACGATACAAATTCAACGTCTAAGGACTGGAAGCAGTTCTACAAATCAGATTTAAGCTCGTCGTAGACTGAAAGTTGGATTTCGGTAACTTCTGTGTAACTAAAAATCTATAAAACGCCAAAATGCTCGTCTTAATAGGTACTAAGGTCGAAGTTTGCACCGCTTGTAGCTGGTATCTTAAATAAGAGCTCATTAGTATTCTTGTAGGTAAAATTTGTTGCTACTATACTCATAACATCAGGGAAAACTGAGGAAAATACAGTTAAGTTGGCAGAAATGTCCTGAGGAAATACTTAACATTCACTGTTTCCAGTTGAGATTAACGATACTGTAAACGTACGCAAATTTTTATTCAATGTCAATTTTGAGTGACTAGAATAACAATCATTAATTTTAACATAAGATATAGTAGATTGTGTATACGTTACTGATAAGCTCAATAATAAAAATTGCATTTGTGGAGTGAATATTGCATTACATAAAAATGACACATTCATATCGATATATATTATATGTTGTATCTAATTATTAATCATCTTTTATAATCCTGTTATATTATGTACATTAAATTTTCATACAATTTCTGATTTAAATAACTCACAAAATAATTATTATTTTCCGAATTGCATAGTAGTCCGAATTGCATAGTAAAACATGTATAGTTAATATATATGTTCTATGTATTCATAATATACCAATAAATAATGTGAATATATCAATTTCAATTATATTGTTCTAATTGAGATTACAAAAAGCATAAAATCAGAATTTCTAAGAAAGATTCTGAGAGTTGTGATAATGTAAGGAACGGTAGCAAAAAATAAATCAATGAAAGTAATGTATATTATACCACATTACAGTATACTGATTCTGTAGATGTTCTGTTTTAAACTTCACTAAATAATATTAAATTATTAATAATTCATTCTTTCAAATTTAGACAAACAAATATCAATAAATTATTCTCTCTATGTAAAGAATAATATTAATGATCAAATTAAGTCCACTCCAGAATGGGCAATATTTGTCGTGAGTAGCCTGAAGACTAAGAATTTTGGGGAGAAGAATACTAAGAAAATATTTATACGGAAGTGCCAGAGATTTAATAAAATTTACCTGAATAATACCATTAAAATTCAAGTTCGGAGAAAATTCAGATATAGACACTGAGCTATCATTGGATGATTATATTCTCGAGTAAGATACTGATTATATCCAAAAAATGAATTTAGCAACATCCCTATCTCGTAACTCATCAAATATTATAAATTTTCATGAATAGTACGGTTTTGAACCTGAATTTTAACTTGATGAAAGAGATTCATATCCACTCAAAACATAATCCTCTATGTCATTTTTGAGCAGTGTTGACAATTATAGTGACCTATTTTCTCATTTAGGAGTACATGAAGACTAACTCAAATTTATTCCAAACCTTAAAGGGATTCAAGGCGAGTGACTAGATATAGATTTGGAAATTATTATAGTTTATTCCCTTCAATCGATCAGAATATTTTATGAGATTAGATGTAAAATGTGATGTAAATAAGAATATTTAATAATAAACTATTCTAAATTCTAAGGCTTGTTCTTTCAAGTTTTGATTGGATGTAATCTGCTTGTAGAAGCATTAATATTAAAATATATATTATTTTTACAATGAGTCATGTTATTAGACTGTTGTTATTAGTATATTGATGCAAATATTGAAAATATTATTACGGTAAAATCTCACGAAAAGACTCGTGAATATACTCCGGACATGATTACTGTACTTATATGGATATTTTGAGATTTCTCACGTAAAGACCTAACCTAATCTCATATAAGTATAAATTACATATTTTTACCTGATGATATAGACTCTTGAGACAAGATATCTCGCATATAAACTTTAGAAATAGAAAGATTATACACGATTTTGCTTAGCTCAATACGCGAGTGTATCCAAGAGTCTTTTCGTGAGATTTTACTGTATATTATTGAAATATATAATATTTTAATTGTTATTCCTTTTAGTATAATTATATATTTTTTATATAACCACTCCTAATGCTCATAATTCTAACACTTTAGGAATCCTTCGTGTCTTAAAGCCTAAATTGCACAAATGGCTATGTGAGCAATAATAAGTGTATTTGTCCGTAAAATTATCTGTATGATTTCGTTTCTGAGTCCTGTGTATAGTTCGAGTTGTAAAAGGTGTCTGAGTAAATTTTGTTTTTACAGCATAAAATGGATTTTTAGCAGCAATTGCTGACGAAGATAGTGGATAAGCTGGGTTTGCAGTCGGAAATTGACGCGGACATTGAAAAATCAAAGGAGTAAGTATCTGAGGGTCTTGAAGACCTGAAGGAGGCATTTCAACAAGCCGAAGAGCAAATCCCAGTAGAGGACGACGCTGCCAACGACGATGTATCTTGTGACAGCATCATATCAGCTCATGGGATGGACATTTAATTTTGCTCGCGCGTATAAAACGTTTTTAATCTAAAATTAATTTCTGAAGCGTCATTCACTCATTTTAACGCGCGAATATTCGTGAAAACGGTTAAAGTTGCGAACGTAATAATTGATTCCGCTGTGAATACGAACGCTTCGTTTTCCGTTTTCGGCCTCTCGATGAACAACAATTTGACTTTACTGAACAATAAATTCAACTTAAGACTGAATTTTCAAGCCGTTTAAGCTGCTTTACTCTGTGAATAGTGTAGTTTATTGGCTCAGATCTCATAATTCACTTTTTTAGGCGCTGCGACCAATATATCAGGGCTGGTACTAAATGGTTTGGATTTCGTTGAGCTGCACTCGTGCTTTGTGCAGTAGCGTCTGTTCGGCGAGAACATAGGTGCATTTGTGTTAGTAATAAGCAACTACTTGCGCTTCTTCAACCTTTACGATACGAACACCACTTGCATGATGCGCTCGTTTTTGAACGTAAACGGATATATCGGCTACATCGCATCAATCTGCTCAGTCGAGAATTAAACTGTGGTTTTAAGCGGCGCTTCGTTTTGCGTGCAAGGCGACGTATAAAACGTGGGACGCGGCCACCTATCAAATTACTTGAACGGAGAGTGGGAGCAATTCACTTGTACGTAGATGTGCGAGCACGTCGACCAGATTTTCTTCCTCGGGCTGTGCGTAAACGACTCCTCTGAGCAGGTCACCGAGCAAACACAAGTTCCTTCAACAAGTTCTGAGCAATCGTGCTCAAATTAATTAGCTGGTCAATTTTAAGTTACTTACTGCAATAAGTTAACGAACGCGTATCATTTGACAGTTAAGCAGAATATTTCAGCCTCTTATTTGTTCATGTACGTTCAGAAGTCCGCCCGTGTAATTATTAATTCAACGGTAAAGAGCTCTGATTTTTCCGTTTTCGGGTTCTCGCTGACACTTTTGCGTTTGCAAGGGGTGCAATTTAACGTCTCGGTTCAGCCAATGGTACTTAACGCCTCGCTCATCTGCAACTAGTGCAATTTGAGGCTGAATGAATCCGAACTAGTTTTTTAAGCGTAAGGAACAAACGTGAACCTCGTTTACAAGCCCCTCCTAACAATAATATTAAATAACGTTTTCATTCAGGAGAGGTTGTTCGGGGAGAACCTGGGAGGTGTAATCGGGTACATATCGGATATAATCACGTTCTAAATGTTAAGTGTTAATATGAGCCTTCTGTTGAGGCCGTTTTACAACGAAAACGGAGTAATTGGGTACCTGGCTAGTGCTAGTGCTGTTGAGCAGTACGTCAAACTGAGTTAAGTGAGCCTGTGCATGGCAGGTAGTTTCAATAACGTTGGACAGGGCGTTTTACACAATATCATCGCAGAAGAGTACGAACAAGTAAGCTGCGCTGATATGTGCAATAAAAATAAGCAATAATTCGTCCTCGGATTCTGCCAAGACCAAGAAGACCCAGAATTCGTTATTCAAGAAGTCATAAGGCCCAAAATTGAGTGAAAAAGATAAATATTATTAAATTATTTTACATATTTGCATTAATTATTCCTAAATACTACTTAAATAACATATAGTATATAGTATATAACATATAGTATATCAACATGTGATAATATAATTTAATAATTTCTACGATCCTACTAACCCAATGAATAAGTTTGTTGCAGTTGCATAATATTATCTACGAAAATAGTTTAATTCAATGATCGAATTGCACTAAGCCCTCGCTCTAATGTAAAATCCTTGGTTTTGGTCATATTTAGACAAGGCTTTGAAGCAGAATGCTTATTTGTATTTTGTGACTGTATTTTCACCAAAGTTCGGACAAACTTTGAGTTAAGATATAAGAAATGAGATATAAGAATCATTCTATAAAGCTAAAGCGTTTGAAGGAGAGAGATTTTAATACAGTACATTTACAAGAGGAAAAATAGTTTAATATGCACGGTTCATATAAAAAGATATAGTAAAACTTATTTACTATCTTCATATGGAATATCATTCAAATAGATCACAAGGCATTCATTGTTTACAATAACTAAGATGAATGAGTTTGTTTAAGTATTAATAATATTATAATATGGCTCAAGGTTAGAGTTAAGTTATTTAAGTATATATCGGCTCACTCTTTTGGTACATCTCAAAAACATCCATTCAATAATCAATTACTTCAACCACAGGAACATTTTAAAATTACTAGAAACAATCACAAGAAACATTTAAAAATGATATATTCATTTTAACGCGTTCTTTACTCCTGTACATAAAGGACTCTATATTTTCAGTGTTAATTATTTGAGATGTCATCAAATTATATCAATTCAGAAATGATAGTATTGTTTTATACTTTATTACAGTTATGATAAATAGGGCAGTGTAAAGTGATCATTTGTAAATGATTCATTTAGATCTTAATATATTTTAATATTATTTCACTTCCCAAGTTCATGTAAGAAGACGAACACGATGTTAAGTTATTGCCTCAATATGTAGCCCCAATTGTCATGAAAGAAAAAGGTGAATTGGGTATGAATGAATGGCATGGGATTAAGTATCCTTAAAAACCCCAAATATGTCAATCTGTGATTAAGGGTTTGACTTGCAATCGTAAGTTTTGTGACAGAATGCATGACGTGGATGAGTATTTAAAAATAAAGGAAGCTCCATTGGACATTCCATGCCCGTTTATGGCTCATTATGGCTTTTGTGACGCTAAGTGGAATTGTATCTACAAGCATGAGAACAATGAGTTCGAGCTCCCAGACAAGAAGGAGAGGCCTGCTTATATAAACAATGTTCCGTTCAAGTTGATCAAGGACTTTCAGCCTACTGGTAAAAAGCACGAGAAATTTGACTTCAAGGGTAAGCTGTTCCTCGCGCCCATGTGTACCGTTGGTACAATGCCGTTCAGACGCTGGTGCAAGGACTTCGAGTGCGATGTTACTTGTAGCGAGATGATATTCGCGCGCGATCTTTTGAATTGCTAGGCTCCCGAAATAGCTAAGCTTCGCCGTCACATCTCCGAAGATAAATTTGGTATTCAGTTGACAGGTAATGCGTTCGAGCTCAAGAAAAGTGTGGAGATCCTCTCGGGTCTGTGCGAGTTTGAGTACATCGAGTTGAACGCAGCCTGTCCTTAGGACGTGGCTGTGAAGAGGAAGTGCGGGTTTTAAATCGCGCAGGAGAACAAGATCAGGAATTCTGTTGAGCACATGCTCCAAGGCGCTTTGTTGTCCAGTGCTTCGATCTCTTTGAAGACGCGCATTGGCGATTTCCAGGGTGATTCCCGTTTGCAGCAGTTGGTTTCGAAGGACATTCCAAAATCTTTGAATAACATCACCCTGCACGGCCGCACGGCCAAGCAGCGCTACCAAAGATCTGCTGACTGGTAAAAATTACAAGAATTCCAGGAGTTGAAGCAGGAAAATCACCAATAACTTAATTTCACCGCCAACGGCGATTTATTTAACATCGATACATTTAAGTAATTTTAAGATAACGGTGTGGCAGACTCCTTTATGATCGGCAGAGGCGCGCTCGTCAAGCCCTGGATCTTCAAAGAATTCAAGCACGGGCAGGAATTGGACCCAAGCTCCTCAGAGCGCTTCGAATGGCTCAAGAACTTCGCCTGGTACTGCACCGAGTACTTCGGCTCCGACAGAATCGGGAACGAAAAAGCCCGCGAACAGTTCCTCGAGAACTATGTTTACCTCTGTAGGTACGTTCCAACGGGTCTTTTAGCGGCTAAACAAGAAATAAACCAGAGAAACATTGCATTCATCGGAAGAGATGAACTGGAAACACTCATGGGAAGCCAAAGCCCAGCAGACTGGGTCAAAATCACCGAAATGCTCTTCGGACCCGTCCCAGAAGGATTCCAATACCAGCCCAAACACAGAAGTAAGGGAAAAGTTGATAACAGAGAGTGATAGTGTTTCTAAATATTTCATAAGCTTGAAATAATAATAAGCAGCTTTAAAAAGTATTTCGTCATTTTTCAATTAATTTCTATTAATTTCTATTAAAATTCATACATAATATGCTCCAAATTAATATGCACCACACCACAAACGTTATTTCTCATAATCGATACATTTTGTGGAAGGAACTACTACAGACTACTTAAAATTGATAAAACAGCAGACACAGCTGCAATTAAGAAGGCCCACCGCAAGCAGTCACTGAGATTCCATCCAGACCGTGCGCTGGATCAAGACGAACGCGAAGAGTTTGTCGAAAAACAGTCTCAGCTCAACGACGCCATGAACGTGCTGCTTAACCCAGAAAAGAGAGAGGTGTACGACAAAGCCCAGTTTTTAACCGGCATGGGAGAAGAAGCAGTGCGCACCTTCGAAAGCCACAAACAACCAGAAGCTTACAAAAATTTCGACTTAAGTTAGAAGAATATCGATCCAACTAAAATGGTTAGACATAAGGAAAAGGCTGAAACCAAGGAAATGGAAGTAAACCTCACATTTTAATAATGCATGACTGGAATATTTTAAAAATAGGAAGTCGACAGAAGGGTGCGCTGCTCGCATTGTAAAGGCACTGGGGCAGATAAACACGAACATCATCACACCTGTAAATATTGTAATGGACGTGGTAAGTGGGCCGATATAGCCGAAATTCTTCCAGGAATTACTAAAGAAAAGAATTATGTGTGCGATTATTGTTCTGGAACTGGTAAACATATTGACCATGACCACACTTGTGACGTATGCAATGGAACAGGTTTAGAAGCTAAAAAAGATGAAATTTTAATGATAATTAAAGCTGGTGTATTTTCTGGATACAAACACACATATGAGGATATGGGTGATTTTGATGAAATTGATCATAAACTACCATCTGGAGATCTATAAGTAACAATATAATGCCCATAAGAGGAATTGTTTAACGGAATCGTTTTTTCCAGATAAGATTAGAACATTATTGCAAGAATAAACATAACATTAGTGGAAGCATTGCACGGATTCAATAAAAGCATAACATTACCAGATGGACATGACGTTTTGGTTACCAAGCAAGGCATCACATAAAATAACGAAGAAATACAAATCGCTGAAGCTGGTTTCTCTACATTTGAAGGTAGATAAATCGGAAACTTTATAATGATAGCAAATGTTGTTATTACTGACAAGGATAGAACATCATTTATGTGAAATACAACATTATAATTAAACAACATAATTTACAAATATATTGATAAATATTAGATGTGAAGCGAATATCAATATTTATATTTATCGGTATTAAACTACATTTATATTGCTTGTCTTTCCACTTCTTGAACTCAAACACGGTACTGGCGAAGAGATACAATGTCTGGACGAAATATCCGTGAGATATGATGTGCATTCCCTTTCATGAGACAGTATTACTATAGTATTGTCACCACCAGGGTCTCAGATTTATTTCAAACATAATAATCATAATTATAATATTCAAAGCTAACATGCGTTGCAGATTCTGTTTTAACAGTGTCTGTCAATGTTAATTTATAACCGAAGTATATTGTTTTCATAGTTAACATTAATTATAGTTACCACTTAGACTTCTGATCATAATATTACTTTGCTATGTGTTTAGAAGTCGATAAGGCCACTGACACAGCTGCAATTAAGAAGGCCCACCGCAAGCAGTCACTGAGATTCCATCCAGACCGTGCGCTGGATCAAGACGAACGCGAAGAGTTTGTCGAAAAACAGTCTCAGCTCAACGACGCCATGAACGTGCTGCTTAACCCAGAAAAGAGAGAGGTGTACGACAAAGCCCAGTTTTTAACCGGCATGGGAGAAGAAGCAGTGCGCACCTTCGAAAGCCACAAACAACCAGAAGCTTACAAAAATTTCGACTTAAGTTAGAAAAATATCGATTCAACTAAAATGGTTAGACATAAGGAAAAGGCTGAAACCAAGGAAATGGAAGTAAACCTCACATTTAAATAATGCATGACTGGAATATTTTAAAAATAGGAAGTCGACAGAAGGGTGCGCTGCTCGCATTGTAAAGGCACTGGGGCAGATAAACACGAACATCATCACACCTGTAAATATTGTAATGGACGTGGTAAGTGGGCCGATATAGCCGAAATTCTTCCAGGAATTACTAAAGAAAAGAATTATGTGTGCGATTATTGTTCTAGAACTGGTAAACATATTGACCATGACCACACTTGTGACGTATGCAATGGAACAGGTTTAGAAGCTAAAAAAGATGAAATTTTAATGATAATTAAAGCTGGTGTATTTTCTGGATACAAACACACATATGAGGATATGGGTGATTTTGATGAAATTGATCATAAACTACCATCTGGAGATCTATAAGTAACAATATAATGCCCATAAGAGGAATTGTTTAACGGAATCGTTTTTTCCAGATAAGATTAGAACATTATTGCAAGAATAAACATAACATTAGTGGAAGCATTGCACGGATTCAATAAAAGCATAACATTACCAGATGGACATGACGTTTTGGTTACCAAGCAAGGCATCACATAAAATAACGAAGAAATACAAATCGCTGAAGCTGGTTTCTCTACATTTGAAGGTAGATAAATCGGAAACTTTATAATGATAGCAAATGTTGTTATTACTGACAAGGATAGAACATCATTTATGTGAAATACAACATTATAATTAAACAACATAATTTACAAATATATTGATAAATATTAGATGTGAAGCGAATATCAATATTTATATTTATCGGTATTAAACTACATTTATATTGCTTGTCTTTCCACTTCTTGAACTCAAACACGGTACTGGCGAAGAGATACAATGTCTGGACGAAATATCCGTGAGATATGATGTGCATTCCCTTTCATGAGACAGTATTACTATAGTATTGTCACCACCAGGGTCTCAGATTTATTTCAAACATAATAATCATAATTATAATATTCAAAGCTAACATGCGTTGCAGATTCTGTTTTAACAGTGTCTGTCAATGTTAATTTATAACCGAAGTATATTGTTTTCATAGTTAACATTAATTATAGTTACCACTTAGACTTCTGATCATAATATTACTTTGCTATGTGTTTAGAAGTCGATAAGGCCACTGACACAGCTGCAATTAAGAAGGCCCACCGCAAGCAGTCACTGAGATTCCATCCAGACCGTGCGCTGGATCAAGACGAACGCGAAGAGTTTGTCGAAAAACAGTCTCAGCTCAACGACGCCATGAACGTGCTGCTTAACCCAGAAAAGAGAGAGGTGTACGACAAAGCCCAGTTTTTAACCGGCATGGGAGAAGAAGCAGTGCGCACCTTCGAAAGCCAC
Source organism: Hexamita inflata (assembly GCA_963988835.1). Classification (NCBI taxonomy): domain Eukaryota; phylum Fornicata; order Diplomonadida; family Hexamitidae; genus Hexamita; species Hexamita inflata. The sequence continues at coordinate 44,794 of CAXDID010000011.1, forward strand.
AAACAGCTATGATTTTTTTAAGAAAGAATAACTAATTCGATTTAAACTCTGTTTGATTTAAGCAAATTTGATGCGAGATTCTGACTCGGGCTGTCCATCTTACTTACTTCTTCTTACCATCCTACGAAATTTATTTTCCAATGTTGTGATTTGTTTAATTCAATTTTTATATTCTCGTTTTATGTTCGTTTTGTTGTTTGAATCATTTTTCCCGCTCCACATATGCTTCCAAACATAAATCAGCCAGCTTCGTATGCAAAGTAGCAGCTTTTCAGGGCGGATTCGACTCTGCACTTAGAATAGACCAGACTTTAAAAATTGAAGGAGTACGTGCATTAGAACAACACGCTTGAGCGTTGTACGTCCAACTAGAACCAGCGTCGTTAGTCCGCGTCTGCCTTAGCCGAGGAGACGCGTTACAACTTGAATTTGAAGAACAGCAATATCCAGAACTATCATTCTTGTTAATTGTAGAAGTAAACGATTCTTCGCGAGATCAAGTAGAACACGTTCATGAAGCAGGACGAATTGCTCGAATACGCGCGTTCCCGCTCCACCTCCGCAAAAAATTAAACCAAAATAGCTGAAGATAAAATTAGATACGAACGGGAACTCGAAGTGAACCAAAAAAGACTCGCAAACCAAATCACCAGAACCCAAAAACAAAGAAAAGAAATGGAAATAAACCAAAAAAGAAACCAAACCAGAGAACAGAACATTGGAGCGGAGGGGTAGTTCTGGGAGTCGAGGGCGGATGTGATAGAGAAAACGAAAAGAAACCTGGACAGAATCTACAAAGAATAACAAGCTGTGAGAATGCTTGCTATGAAGAACAAGTGAGATTATTTTAATATTTTTGATTAAAGCCGTTATAATAAAGTAGCTGTTTGCGCAATTGTTAATTTATTGAGTATTATATTGGGGTATAAATAACTCTATTATCTAATGCAACTGAATCATCCTTATTTTTTATCACTAATTCTAAATTTCTAAATAATACGATGTATTACGATGTTATATATATATTTAATGATATAATTAACTCAAAAATATATTCAAAAGAAAATTCCACTCCAAATGACTTTTTTAGTTCTAGTTCTAAATCAGAAAAACTGCCCAGAAAACTTCACCTTCAATAATGATGGTAATTTCTGTGTATGTGAATTCTATTTGAACCAAAATAAAACAAAATGTGCCCGAAAATGTGAGGACTTCAATGAAAAACTCATTGATGGGAAATGTGTAAGATACATTACTATGAAAGGGGCGTCAAGTACCACTGAATGTAATACCCTATACAACCAAGGATCTTAGTGGGATGGTGGTAGCGGCTGCAAATGCGCACAAGGATACGCTGGTGTAGCTAATAGTTTTTGCACGGATTGTAGAAGGCTAGGATAAGTTGTATCTGGAACTGCATGTGCGGTTTGCCTGGGAAATACTGTTCTTTAAAATTTTATCTGTTCAGAATGTACAAATATGGTACCAAGTTCAGATAGACTTTCTTGTGTTACATGTTCGTCCAGATACGGCGACGGGAGTATTTATTCAGCGTCCGGAACATGCGTCTGTGACACCGCTTACGGATTCGCTGGAGCCACCAATTCAGTTTGCATTGATTGCTGGAGAAAAGGTCAAGCCGTTTCTGGGACTTCGTGCACTGCTTGTTCTGGAACCGCAGTTTTGCAATCTGGTGTTTGCGCTGAATGTCCAGCTTAATTTGTTCCAAGCTTAGATACAATTTCTTGTATTACATGTTCATAGCGCTATGGAAGCGGAAGCATTTACTCTACTATTGGAACATGTATTTGCGATAATTTTAACGGATTTTCCGGTGCTTCTAATTCGATTTGTTCTTATTGTTGGGTTCTTGGTAAAACAATTTCTGGAACATCTTGCACTTCTTGTTCTGGAACAACCGTATTACAATCAGGGACCTGCCTAGAATGTCCCGATAACCTAGTTCCAAGCGCCGATAAGTTATCGTGCGTCTTATGCGCGTCAAGATACGGAGAAGCCAGCTCCTTCGTTGCATACGGCCTCTGCCGATGCACCACTTTCGGGTTCACGGGCTCTGATAATTCAGTTTGCTCTGACTGCCTTAGAATGGGGTAAATGATTTTGAGAGCAACCTGTGCTTCTTGCTCTGGAACCCACGTTCTATAATCTGGAGTATGTGCAGAATGTCCAGCCAATTTCGTCCCGAGTTCTGATAAGCTCTCCTGCGTTACCTGCGTGTCTCTCTACGGTTCTGGAAGCTCTTACTCCGCCGTAAATACATGCGTCTGCCAGGTCTCTGCCGGCTTCGGAGGCGCTGACAACTCTATTTGCGAAGACTGCAAGAGATCTGGGAAAGAGGCCTCGAACACGGGCTGCACCGCATGCGCCGGAGATTTTGTCCTCCAATCTGGAACTTGCAAGGCCTGTCCGATCGGATCAGCCCAGAGTTTGGATAAACTTTCTTGCGTAGCCCAGTCTGTCTGCCAATCCAACTTCGGTCCCGGCTCTTTCGAATTTACCCCGGGAACGTGAAGGTGCCAGAGCTCCAGTGGCTTCGCGGGCGCCGACAACCGGATTTGCGTCGACTGCCTAAGAATCGGGAAGTTCGTTTCTGGAACGGCCGGCTCAACCACTTGTGAATCTTGCTCCAACACTTAAGTTTTGTAGTCCGGAGTATGCGCAGAATGCCCAGCCAAGTTCGTCCCGAGTTCTGATAAAGTGTCTTAAGCTCTCCTGCGTTACATGCTCCTCTAAATTCGGTGACGGATCCGTTTTCTTATCAACCGGAATCTGCAGATGTTCGGACGTCCTAGGTTTCGCCGGAAGCGATAACAACGTTTGTTCTGACTGCTGGAGATAAGGAAAAACCGTCTCTGGAGCTGCCGGTGCTACGACATGTGCTTCTTGCTCTGGAACCCACGTTCTATAATCTGGAGTATGTGCAGAATGTCCAGCCAATTTCGTCCCGAGTTCTGATAAAGTGTCTTGTGTGGCTTGTTCAACTAAATACGGTTACGGAAGCACTTTCGTGTCTTAGAATTAATGCAAGTGCACTATTGACGGCTTCGCTGGAGCAGATAATTCGGCGTGTGTAGATTGCTGGAGGCTTGGAAAAGTAGTTTTGGGAAGCTAATGTGTTTTGTGCCCTCCACTATAGATATTCCAACAAGGAACGTGTTAAGATGTAGCCGTAGCTGTAACGTGTCCTGGAACAGAAGTTTTCCAAGGTGGAAAATGCTAGGAATGCCCTGCTAACTACGTTCCATCCTTAGATAAATCAACATGTGTAACGTGCTCCTCAAAGTTCGAGTATGGGTCTAAGTACGTTTCGGTTGGAACCTGCAAGTGCACGCAAGAGCTTGGTTTCTATGGTGCTGATAATATTTTTTGTCAGGACTGCTGGAGAAACAGCCAGATAATCGGGCAGTCAGGTTGTACTTCCTGTCCGTCTGGCCGTAAGTTCGATCCTTCAACGCACACCTGCGAACCCATTACCACTTTCGTTTCTCAAAACCAATCTGGGTGGAAGCTAGGCCTCGCGATCCTCTCAGTCATCATTTTTCTGCTGATTATCGGACTGGTGATATGGTGCCTACGAATGAAGAAAAGGCTCGGGTAACCGCGGGCCTCTAGCAAGCTGAAGAAAGTAACGCCAATGAAGGCGACCACGCTCCTGAACTATAGCGGCTTCGAAAACGACCTAAAGCTGCAGCAGTTACAGTCTCTCGCGTCCAACAAGTTCGACGGCGCCAAGAGCAAGCAAGACCTAGAGAAGCAGAAACAGCTCGAAAGAGAAGCGAAACTACAGCAGTCCGCCGAGTTCAAGCGCCTCCAGCTGCAGAAGAAAGACTAAGAATCAGCGGAGGCGCTGAAACGAAAGCGGGGGACGGAGCAGATCAAGCTGTCTCTCGAGAACCAACGACTCCAGCAGAAACAGGAGGCTGAAAATATTAAGCGATAGAACGAAGAGCGACTACGCCAGCTCAAACTTGATCAGGAAAACAACTTAAAACGCCAAAGAGAAGAACAGCTTAGGCAGATCGAAATCGACAAAATCAACAGGCAGAAACAGCTAGACGAAGAACAGCTCAGAAAGCAGCGCGAACTGGAGGAAGAAAAACTAAAAATGCAAAAACAGCTTGAGGAGGAAGCGAACCGAAAACTGGAGAGTGAACGGCTCGAAAAGGAACGGCTGCTGAAGCTGCAGGAATCACTGCTGAACTCAAAAAGAAGCAATTTCGGCAGCAGGATCATGAACGACCACAGCGGGCTGGACGTGGTCGAAATCGCCTGGAGCGAGCGGCACAAAATGAAGCCACAACATTTGGTGAAGGAGGTGAAACTGGAGCCGATGAACAGCGGAATCAAAAAATGAGTATTATTTTTGTATTGAATCAATCATATAAACCTGTTTCATATATTAGTTTAATATAATTATGACTGACTTACAAAATTACAAGCTTTATGAAGCTAGCTGTTTAGTGCATTACTTTTAGAGGAAATGTGAATTCATAAAATTTAAAAGTATCTATTTACAACTAGTTTCTAAGAAGGTAGATAGAATCACACGTGAATATTGAATTTGGAAATGCCGCTGTTGCTCATAGTATTGGTATTCTGTAGATTATTCAATTCTGTTTTTAAACGGTTTGTCTAAATCTAAATGTAAAAATAGATGTATAATTCTTCCTCATTGACTGCGTTATAATTTCTATCAGTATACTAACCCACTTCAGAGTGTCCCAGTTGAGAAGTTTGTATCTTAAATTACATGATTTTTTCTCATATTTTGAAGAATCTGATAGTTTTGAGTTATTATTATTAATGCTTTTTAAATATGTGCGATCATTATTTTTTATTTTCTTGAGATCTGTTTCCCACTTCAAACACAATGAAATCACCGCCACAAAAGTCTTAATGATTAGTTGAGACGAAACTTTTCGCTCTTTATAGAGTTTATATATTGATTATACGGTATATGCCATTTAATAATTTTAATATATTATGAAAAAGATTAGATTTTGATCAGCTTTCATTTACCAAAATTCCAAAATTATATTAATAACTACTTATCAAACACGCTAATACAGAGATAGCTTTTGATTTAATGTTGAAGTAACTTGGGAGAATTTAGACTGTACAAGATATGTTTGAAATTTGAGGAATTATGATGAACTAAAATGATAATCGTTAACTCTAATTCACACAGGACTTGGAATCGATCAAAGTATGTGGATATTAGGTGGAAATTAACTTGTTATTTGTGTCATTTAGTAAATTAATTAACGCTACATTAAATCATAAGAAAATCCAGCAAATGAGCGTTTTGTGATATTCAACAAATTGCTGATAGTAACGCAATAATTTAATTAAGTGTGAAATAATTGTATATTCTGGTATTCTAATAAGTATAATAGATTAATTTCAGTTGTAAGATAAGATCTAATTGATTACATATGCGATCTCAAGATGAAGTTCAAGCACATGAGTATAATTAATTTATTCTTTAGATATTTTTACAAGGAGATCAGTTCATTTTAATAAAAATTTAATTCCACTTCAGGTACCCACATCAAGAACTTTGTTATTACAATATTTTAGAAACAATTCGATAGATTAATAATATAGTATCTAAAGTAAATGATATTAAAACTAAATAGAATCTAATTATTATATTTAAAATATTATGATACTTATTATATGAACAATTTAGTGAACAAGAAAAAATCAGTATTACGCAATAATAGCTATAAAGTGGATTTGCTTTACTCTATTATTTGAATTGGTTTGAAAGTTCAATTGATTATATAATTCCAACTAAAAAATCAATAAATGTCATCATTTCAAATACAGTTATTTAAATTATATTTTGATTTATTTTGAAAACAACTGCAATCTATGATTAATATGAAATAGTAGGAAGGTCCTAACCGATAACAAGTTACACCAACAAGTTACACCTGCTCAAGTAATACATTTAGAAAAATTGTATTTTTGGCTCATATCGCTAATTATTGCGGTGTAAATATCAAAGTGATTAAATAATATTCTAAGTATAGCCTCAAGAAGTTCATAAACCGTATTTGATTACTGACACTTACTTGCTTATTTGTATACCAGTGATAATTGCTCCTAATTTTCTTATTTTTGTTGTAATTAAAAATATTATCATAAAGAAACTTAAATGTGTGTTAATTGTAACTTCTTTGATGTCTCTATGACTAAGTTTCGATTTTAATTGGGATCAATATGATGTAATATCATTATTGCGCATTTCTATGAAGTGAATAACTGGATTTATGCGCATTTTTTGAAATACGCCAGTTTCCATCATTTCATGATGTGGGTAACATTTCTTGAATCATGCTATATTCTCATATTGGAGTTCATTTAACCGCTTGTATTCCATTTGAATTTTGAAACTATTTATATACAATTGCTATTATTTCACTCCAAATAAAATATTAATTTTGATTATTTTATATAATAAAAGTAATGAGCTTTGAATAATTATAGAATACACACTAATTAATATACTTAAGCCGCCACTGACTAAGGTAGTAATGGAAGATAAATAGTGAATTCAGGAAAAATTGAAGAAAAAAGTCAGCTCTAGAAGTGAAATAATTTAATGTTCAGAAAATATTAAATAATATTTATATTATAGACTATGGATATATATTAATATTTTCCAGTATTAGTTCACCTCCTCGATTATTTCACCTCTTTTCATCTTGAGATCGCATATTTGATTACTTATGATTATTATTCTATTTTTAGATATTTGTAAATACTAACTAACTAAGAAGAAATATATTTGCGTAATCTTGACGCTATATATTAGTGACCTTACGTTACAGTGATAACAAAAATATAATGCTGAGCTGTTGCAGTTATAATAAAATTCCTCAAATTTTCTTCAAATTTTAACTAATACAAAGTAATGAGAGACATCTATGAGCTGCCACAAACATCAAATACATAGCAGATCGTAGTTAAACTATAGTATTAATAAAGTTTGTTGGAAGTTATTGGTTCAAAGTTTACGTCACTTTTGAGACTTAAAATTCTTGTGAACTTGTATTCAAAGTTTACAATCTGGACGAGGTTACCCAACAACATTATTTAGTCCTAGTGTTGCTTAATTTAAGAAAATGAGCCTATTACTATTCTTTGAATAATAATCTAAATCAACATAATGGTTGATTTCTTAAATAAACAACTACCATTGAAATCAAACGCCCATATTACTTTTAAAATTAGTTCAGCTAAGTAGACATACAACAACAATGTAATCGCCACGCGAATTAGTATTTTAATATTCGAATTCAATGGATGTTTAAAGTAACTAAGTTGGAAACTGAGAACTTATTTGATATGAGGAACTGTAGATAGATAGTGTTAGTACAACTCTTCATTTTTACAATATTGATTTAAACCTAGTCCGCCTCCAATGAAATATAATAAAAATAAATTATTCAAAATTTTAGGTTTGGGGAACTGTACCTGAAAATATAAAAGTCGATTAAAGCTGATATTTTATATCATATATTAGACAACAATTTTTAATACTTTGATCAACTTAAATAGATAGTTAATTGACTTCAATAATTGAAAATGAGTAAGTAAGTATTCGTGTAATTTACTGCTATCCAGCAACAAGAATAGTAAGGGAATATCCCGCACCTGATAAGTTATAAATATGACCCCATTATGAGAAATAACTTGGAGAATACAGCTTACCTAGCTCAATTGAGCAGAACACCCAAATAACACCGCTACTTATTCCAATATTTAAAAATAATATTCAAAAGAAAATGAATTTTATTCGTCGCACATTTTTAGTGATGTATTAGAATATATATGTATTTCACTCCATATCTCAAAATTTCAAAAAATTATCATGTCTTAAATTGCCGCCAAACTGTGTCTTTCTGCTAAACAGCCGAACCTGAACAACCGTATAGTGATCGCCGCGATGCTGCTCCCGGACATCGGCCCTCTGTTCTCGGCCCTCTCTCTCGAACTGAAGCTTCCACAGCAGCTCTTGGTGAAGTTCTTCTTCGAGTTCTTCGTCTAGGAGCACATCACCACTCAACAGTTCAGACACAGCGTGTCCCTTCAAACCAACCACGAGCACAAGTTCAAGGTCACCGGACAAAGAGCGAAGCCCACCAGCTCCACTGAGTTCCAACACAGATTCTCCGCCGCCCTCAAAACGGTGCTCAACGTAGACGCTACTGATGCCGAACTCTGCCAGATCGCAAATTCCTATTTCTTAAAAGAAGTTCTGGAGAGAAATCAGAAGATCATTCCGGAGAAGAACGACAAGCAACACCGAGACTACTTTTAGAAGTCGTTCCAGAGGCACATGTACGCGGAGTACATTTCGAGCGAAGACAAGGTGGTGCTGTGCAAACTGATGGACGAGATGAAGATCTCGAAGCCGAGCCAGATCGCAGTCAAGTTCGAGGAACTCGTAGGAAACGGAAAGTACTTCAAGCGGAACGTAGTGATGTACGTGGTCAACAGAAATGTTAAGTGAAGTTAGAATTTGATATTCTGAATTCTTATTGGAATTGAATCTATTATATTTAATGAACATGACACACACGTAAATTTTATGTTTAATTATTACTATATAATATCTTTTTGATTTTAATAGACGATATGAAATTTATTAAAATAACATGACTCACTCAACAGCAACAATCCAACTACACATCTAAACGCAATAAATATATACTAGTTATTTTACTATGGCCAAGTAAAAATAATATATTTTAATAATACTTGTGGTCCAGTTAATTAAAATGGTTTTCATCTTTGTTTCCAATCTAAGTGATTCTGCTTCCTCATTTATGTAACAGCTTTAATATATTTACTATGTGTGATTTAACATCTTTTATAATATCAAGTAACTATTTTACTACTTTCAAATCGTATACTTTATTTTGCTATATAACTTAAAGAATAACAGTTTCTTTCCTTTTTATTATATTTTAATTTTCTAATGACCACTGGAGAACTTCATTTATCTTGGTTTTATTTCTCCCACTTCAAATTTAAACTAACTAAATTTTCTAAATCAGGAATATTGACATATATTTACCTTAACAACATAAAATATAACACTTTTATAGTCTCTCTAGCGTTAAAATCAACATGAAGTATACTTTTTCAAAAGTAGTATAAAAAATCATCCCTATATTTTACTATATCTTAGGGACATGACAATATTTTCAAAAATAATTGATATTGAGGGAAACGAAAATAATTATGTTAGTACGGATTGATATCTGCGACAGAATTAGGGGTGGTTTTTCGTACGCATTTGCGTACCCAAAAAATATTGCGTACGAAAAGTCTGCGTAAGTTGTACGCTCGCGTAAATTGTACGTTACGTACAAAAATGAAATTGCGTACGAAATATTTAATTTATTTATAAATTTCATTCAACTTTATTATATAATGTTATTTAAACAATTAATATAACTAAATATTCCTTAAATATAAGTCATTTAATAATATTACTTGAAATTAATTTAAATTTAGTTAACATATATATTGGAGTGAAATATTAATATTATGTGTATATACTTACTATTATTCTAATATAACAACTGTAAAATTTACACTGTAAATATCGTAACTATTCTTCTTGTGTTGTAAAAGGTGTTAAATCAGTTAATAATGAATTTTTGGAATAATATGAAATATATTCATTAATACATTGTATTTAGCATTATATATTAGTTTAGGGCAGTACATAATATGTATGATAATTTTTATAGTGATAATAGCCTAAATTACAATTATTATATTTTATATATATTTTATCAAGAAAAGTGTTATAAATAAATTCATAAAGCTGAATTAGTGATGTGTTTTAGCAGTACATACTAATAAATTGTATTTTTCAGACTTCAATCTTGTTATTAAAAATATTTTGAATACATTACATTTGAAGTGGGAAATATAAAAATATCGTACATATTATCATTTATTAATTGAAATCTCATCAATATCTTAAAATATCTAAATAAATTGCTCATTTTGCGTACAAAAATAATATTTGCCACCCCTAGACAGAATTATATTATTTTAATTTTTATTCAACTTTAAAATTTATCCATTTCTATCATCTTTTTTTGTGTTCTAACTTTTACACATACAATTTGAATATTCTTATAATTGATTCAATCTGTTGAGCCATATAGTTATAATTATATCCAATTCATTTTAGTTTATCTATTTGCATTAATGATCAACATCAAAAAATACAAAATTCTTAACAACTTATTTGAAGTTAAATATCGTTTCCTAGAAATTTTAAAATTCAAGTGACAAGCGTCATAATAATTTAACAATAATATTTCTCAAACCAATTTTCGAAGATGTTTATTTAAATTAATATCGAGCTATATTGTCACCTTACATTTTATAAAGTAGTATTTTTCAAAAGCGATTCTATCAAGGACAAGAATATTTCAAATAATTTGATTTTAAAGATGATAGGATCCAACAGCAAACGTAATTCAACGGATTTTGTATACTCATTAGATAATACTATAATAATGACCATCACTGTAATTAATTCACCGCTTCAAGTTCATCTTTAATAATTATCACAATTTTGTATTTTTTGATTTTTAGCCAATAATTAATTTTTCCATCAACAAATAAAAACTAGTTAATCTTAAACAAAATAACAACTATAACAAATTTCATTACTTAATTAGATAACTGTAACCTGAATATTTATATAATATCAGAGCAAATCGATATAACTTTTCTATTTAAAGAGCTAGAAATATGTTATAAATTTCTCTAGTTATAATAAAGACTGAATAAGTAATTATGGTATTACATGCTTTTAATTCCGTAAATTTATTCTCAAGATCATAAAATATTTAAACAGAATTTTAGAACTTTTGTAATTTATAAATTAAGCATCTAAGAATAATTATATAGCCGTCGAATTAAGAAACTAAGTATATCCCCCTATTAAATAAATTTTTTAATCCATCCACATCAAATAAATATTTTTAATCATAATTTTAAAGTTATAGTCATCTACATTCATTTAATGAACCTCTTAGTTGAGGAATTGAGTTAATACACTTATTGACAGCGATTTAATCTTAAGGATCAAAGTTATAATTTAAATTGTAAATTGCTGTTGGTAGAAAATGGAATAATTTCTTTCAAAATTAATAATTCAAGTTTCTTGCGTTATTAATATTATATAAGAATAAAAGTAATTATATTTCCCATTTTTGATTGATCATCGTACTTTTAATGTCTTAAATATGAAAAATTTAGTAACGTAAAACAATTTAATAAAAAATAAAAATAGAGTATTTAATATGTACTAATATTTGAAATTATTGAAAGCATAAATTGTATATTTATATGGTTATACGGTTAGTATTTTTGCAAAACTTCAAATGTTTATATAATTCAATCTTGTTATATTAATAATAATAATACATATCTCAAATAAAAGTGTGGTGATTTAATTTTCTATTAAGCTAGTATGCTCTTTAAGTTAACGAAGCCGCTTGCCACTTGAACCTGGATCTCAAGTTTAATGTCGATTTTGTATGTTTCTATTTTACAACACTATTGAATCAATAGTGTTGTAAAACATTATATTTACAATTATAGAATATGAATAATTTAAGGAATAATTCATGCTAGATATTAGTCAAATTGTTGAAAGTAACAACATTTATATTTTTCATAGTTTTCAAATTCTGGAAACTAAAATTACAACATTTGAATTTGGATTAATATATATTTTAAAGTTCTAAAAATTTTATGGTGTTCGATTTGAGTAATGAGTGCGATTTTATTAAACTACTAATTCAATATTATTTAGTCATTACATAAAATTTTTTATGTCAAATTCATTTAAGAAGTGAAAATGTTAAATTAATTTTCGTCGCACATATTTGCTCATATATAACATATTATACAATAAATGCTCCTCGCTGATTATTTATAAAATTATTATCATGTGTTAATACCAAGGAGACTTGAGGGCCTCCCAGATATGAAATAATTGAATGAAATTCCAAAAAAAATTTCATGTTCTTAGGGTATGCAAAGTCATATTATTATGCAAACATTAGATATTTATACCTTGATATTCTTAAAATGATAATTTTTATATCAATTACAAATACTATACTAATTGCATATTATATTCTATAATTAAACACCACTTTAAAATGGGTTGTTTGTGTGACGAAGCAGATAGCTATACATTTTTGGGAGATTCTTATGAGTAGTAAGTATCTAAAGCTGATTTATACAAGAATAATTAATATATATTGTTCGAAGAACAGAATAATATGGAAATATAAATAATAGAATCGTTTGATGGAACATAATCCTCTATTTCTGGGGTTAATTCTTCAAATTTGGAGAATTTAACTAGTTTTGAGAGTATACTTCTCAAATTGAAACCATAAAAGAATTTAGAGCGTTAAAGTAGCGATGCGCAACTATTTTCAACATTTAATCCAAGTGCTATAATAAAGACTAATCTAACTGACTAGTCTGGAAGCACTGGACTATTTACTACTCATTATGAACTAGAAGTTGTTTAGGAATGAATTTATATTTGTTAAATCTCTATTTTTTATGTTATTATGTTATAACTTTGCGATTAGTACTTCATTTTTAGTAAAACAAATTTGTTTAAATTCAAATAATGAACAAATTTGTTTGGAAGTCGTGTTATTTGTGTTAGTTCCATTTTCTGTGCGTTTCCCGTTGTTTTGATCAAACGACCACTCCAGATGAGCCTTCCATTCATATACGATTCCAAGACGCAGAAAGAGTAGTTGCACAAGTCGTACGCGCGGCTATAGGATGAGAAGCGCAGTGTATCCAATATCTCCTAAAAATTGCATTAGGCGAACGCGAAGAACATAATAAATGAGAAGCAGTTTTAGCGCAGCATGAAGCGGAAGGAGGACAAGGACAGCCTCAAAATGCTCGAGAAGTCAGTTCAGCAGCGCGAACACGTGTATGCTCAGTCTTAGTTGCTTAAAAATCAGTAATTGAAACTTTAACAGCCACTGATCACGTACAAACACGAACTTCAGTGGCGTGACACGATGAAAACGGGAAAGGAGCTTTCCCAGTTTTAAAAACGGGCAGTGTCCCAAACGAGAACTGAAAAATAACAGTTCGCTTCAATTCAACAGTAAAATAACAACTACCTCAGGAACCAATTGACTTCAGCGAAGATTAAAAAGGAACAAATCAGAATCATCAAAAGAGAAGAATTCGAAAACGAACAGAGGAAATACTACTCAGGAAAATCAACCGAAATGGAACTGAACAAAATCCGAGCCGAACAAATGAGAGCAGAAAAAATGCAACTCGAAGCCAAACTCAGGATGATGGAGTGATATTTGATTCGTAGTTAGTTGAATGCTTTACTAATAATATATTAGCAAGAAAGCAAATACGCATGCTCCTAAATTATTCCACATATGTAAATAAAACCAGCGAAGAGATCCAGACTGTGTTCCAATATCTGCCGATTTTCGGAATTAAGTTCAAGCTGTACACAACGGTGATCAGCAGGCCCGAGAGCCAGATAAAGTCCTTTTACTACAACAACTTGCAGAGAATACGCGCCAGCGAGCAGCGAGATGCAGAAGCACAGGAAAACAGGCTTATTTCCGGTTCTCTAGTTGAGCTGATGCGCTTAGCGGTAGTTGATATTTAAGAATGAGGTCGTTGGTTTTATGAATGAATCTGTAAAATTGTATCTCGTTTCGTCCACGAACTTCTATCTGAATTTAAATCTACAGTTGTTCTTTGTATAAACTCATTCGAGATGTGGAGATAATTTAATAGTGTGAATTCAGAAAACGATTTAGACTTTGGATTTTTCATAACTTGTCTATATCTGGTGTTTATGGAGGTGTTGTTACTTTTCTTAAAATATTATTTTGTGTCTATTAGATTAAATTTCTTTCATATGGCTCAAAACATTAAAATAGTTGTATGCCAACGTAATTACGATAACTTTGCAGGTTCATTGTAGTAAACACAAATACAAAGTGGTTTCAAATTTATATAAATATTTACAAATTTGTAATTTTATGCTTCGTTTTTGGAAACTAGGCGCTGTCACTTTTTTGTTTACAAATCTTAAATACACAATTCACACTATAGAAAGTTACTGAAAAAACTGGTCGTATTTATGTATTAAAATATTTACACTCAGCTCCACTTCAGATGTCTAAGACGCATAACAAGTGGACCAGCAAGGACGACGGGGGCTTAGACTTAATAACCCCTGGAGCATATTTCGATCTAATGATTCAAAATAGGGACATGGCGTTCCAAGATCCGACTAAAGTAAACAAGGAAACGAGAGACTTCTTCTCCAAAAACAGACACGAATTCATCAATTCTAAATAATACCCCACTAATGTGAAGTCAGAAGTAAAACTGGGTCATTGCCTGGATTACTACTACTAAATCACAAACAAAGGGTTCTAATATTTAGTTGACATGAGATTCAACAAAAAGCAAAAATACGTAAGCTTAGATACAAAATGTGATCTTTGCAACTGCAAGAATGACATCTACCACGAGCTTAATTGTAAAAAGCTTCAAAGAAATCACATCTTAACACATGATTACTTTGTTAGATAGCTGGCCGATAAAATGATTGACGCCAACAAAGTTAGAGAAGTCAAAGAAGTTAGCAAGAATAATAACAACAGAACTGACCAAAAACACAAAGCCGACATATCTTTCATAAAAGATGGCAAACAACAGTTCTTTGACATAGGCATATCCTGGGACACCGAGAGATACTTCGCTGTGAAACAAAAGCATTATCAAACGGAAACTGTCAATGGTTAGCCTATTACTTGCACTCCAATTATTATCGGAAAAGATACGACGGTCCATCCAGAATCATTAGCCGCACTTCGACAAGTAGGTATCGAAGATTCATGGTTATACCAGTAAGTTGGAATCCTAATGTCCAACTACAGAGAACAAACAGACTATATTTTCAGGAAAAAGACTAGAAAAGCACAAGATCAACCAACAGAACTAAACATATAGGAAATTGATCAAATAGAGGAATTTAGCAGTATTCCAGTCAATGAGACAACAAACTCAAACGCTGGAACACAAAATACTAGCGTAAAACCTAAGAAGAAACCTGGGCAAAAATCTCAAGTGCAGCATAGCCAAGAGATCCAAGCCAAGATGAACACATAAACTCAACCATCTTAGGTCTCCAAGAATACCGATAACACCTAGACGAACCAAGGTGCAATTAATATTCAAAAACAAGTTGTTGTGAACAATTTCAATTGCAACAACACTAGTCTTCCTGTATAACCAAAGAATCAAAATACCAACAAAAGCGAAGCAGTGAGAAAATCTCAAACTCTATAAACCTAACCCAAGCAAGCTCCCTAAACTCCAATTAAAAGAAAACACTTTGGCATGAAAACTCTTGAATTTTTAAGAGACCAAGACATAAAAATTGAACGTCAAATAGAAACCGATCTTACCGAGTAAGACATTAAAATCGAAAGAGACGTGCAAACGTTGAGTTAAATTGAAGAGCAAGCTAGCGAAATTAAACAGATGGTCGCGGAAGAAAAGTTTGAGCCCGAACTATACTAGAAAAGATTATGCAGCGAACTTGAAGATATTATACAGAACTACGCAGAAGACCACGCAAACATGAAGATCACGAAGATATAATCCAACTTGATGATTATTGTGTAGTCCTTCTACAAGAGAAATCTCATATCATGGAAATGAATCTCGTATCATATAAAGATCATTGCGGAATATTCTAGTAAAAAATTAAATCTCTGAAGAAAATCGAGAACATTGAAGATATCTTGAAACAGAGAGAATAAAACCTACCTGCCCAGTAGGAACAGCCCAAGAGAAGCGCGAAACCCAATAAAGGCACAGAAGAATCGAGCATTGACTCGTTCTTCTGAAGGCGCTTCTTTTAGATGAAGGAGCATACCTTTGATACCCTCAAAGGTTTAGAACACGATACTGATCCAGTATAAACGAAAGTTAAGTGAGTGGGATATATCTGGTGTTTATGGAGGTGTTGTTACTTTTCTTAAAATATTATTTTGTGTCTATTAGATTAAATTTCTTTCATATGGCTCAAAACATTAAAATAGTTGTATGCCAACGTAATTACGATAACTTTGCAGGTTCATTGTAGTAAACACAAATACAAAGTGGTTTCAAATTTATATAAATATTTACAAATTTGTAATTTTATGCTTCGTTTTTGGAAACTAGGCGCTGTCACTTTTTTGTTTACAAATCTTAAATACACAATTCACACTATAGAAAGTTACTGAAAAAACTGGTCGTATTTATGTATTAAAATATTTACACTCAGCTCCACTTCAGATGTCTAAGACGCATAACAAGTGGACTAGCGAAGAGATCCAGACTGTGTTCCAATATCTGCCGATTTTCGGAATTAAGTTCAAGCTGTACACAACGGTGATCAGCAGGCCCGAGAACCAGATAAAGTCCTTCTACTACAACAACTTGCAGAGAATCCGCGCCAAGGAACAACGCAATGCCGAACTCCACGAAAACAAGTAGATCTCAGGATTTCTCGTCGAGCTAATGCGTTCTACAGTTAGTGTTAAATAGTGAGGTCGTTATAATATAGTCAAATTTTTAATCTCATAGCTGTGAATAGTATTTTTGAAATATAACTCCGAGATTCATAAATGATTGAAATATTCTGAAATTGAATTAAGGATTCCAGTTTATACGTTTTACGAATAGACAGTACGCCAATGATTGTAAACGTATGAAAATAGTCTTCTCTTGTATTGTGTCAACTTCTATCTGAATTCACACTACTTGTCTAAAGACGATCTAGAATGTTTTGCACCATCATATTTTTAATGGTAAATTTGATTGGGTGTATACCGAAAACGATTTAGACACTGGATTCGCTCTTTTACCTATTATTCTGCGCGTGGTTAAATTCAAAGGGTAAATTCGGTTTCCATATTTGGTTCTCCAGTTTATCTATTTTAAGAATAGACAGATGTGTGAAACACGTAATTCCGCAGCTTATCTAAAATTCGGTTAATTTGTCTATCCGATTCAACGTGTAGACAAATCTCGTTAACCCAGCCAACTAGTCGAAACCGGTTACAAACAAAACTTCCGTCCACACCTAACAATGCACGAAGTTCACAGAAGACAGTGGAGCAGAGAAGAAATATAAGCAGTGTTCCAATACCTGCCGATATTTGGGATACAGTTTCAGATGTACACGAAGGTGGTCGACAGACCAGCGAGCCAGATAAAGTCCTTTTACTACAACAACTTGCAGAGAATACGCGCCAGCGAGCAGCGAGATGCAGAAGCACAGGAAAACAGGCTTATTTCCGGTTCTCTAGTTGAGCTGATGCGCTTAGCGGTAGTTGATATTTAAGAATAAGGTCGTTGGTTTTATGAATGAATCTGTTAGTTTGTATAAGGTAGTACTACATAACCTCATTCAGAAGGGGGTAGCATTTTCGCTTATAAGGGGGTAGGTCAACTTGCTTACAAGGGGGTTGGACATGAAGTTACCCCCTTATAAGCGAGTGACAAATTTCATGTGTTTTAACCCCGTTTTTTGACTGTAAACCCTTCAAATTCAACAATATTTTTAGATACATTTTGGATACATTTCACTTATAAGGGGGTTGAAAATGGTAACCCCCTTATAAGTGAAAAGGCTACCCCCTTGAGAACGAGGTAATGTAGTATAATATGAATCACTCAAGTCCTTGCTCAACATACCTCCACTCCGCACCACCAAGACAGAACTCTTGAAAATCGACTTCTCTGACGAGGTCTGGGACTTGGGCCACCGCTGTTATCCATTTAGCCATTTGTATTCTTCTCTACGCGATGAAGAATGCATCAGACCCACCCATAAGGAAGTGCTTTTACTGTGGAAGTGGCGGAGCTTCGACGGCCGAAGATTCGAGTTTTTGAGATAGTGCTTTTAAATCATTAAATCTTCTTCGAGTTGCAATATAGATAGCTTCAGAATCTGCTGTTCTATTCGGAAGCTCGCATCTTACAATAACTCTATAATCAATATAATTGTGAATACCACCATGATTCGATTGTGGATCGTCTACTATTACTTTAGACACATTCTTAACTATGTGTTGGGGAGTTACAGGAAGACCCCAATTGGCCTTCATCTATGTTTCTAGACCAAGTTTTTCAAGTTGTGTCATGTGTTCTGTACATTGCTCGCGTAACTTCTTTATTTTGCGCTTTAAATCAACACAAGGAATTATCTTTTATTGCAATGTGGTTTCAATCTGAGATAATACTTAAAGCACATCCGCTTACGACGCATCAACTTCTTTCTGTAATTTTTCCAAAATTTAGGTTACCTAGTCAAAAAGCTAAGGATAAAACTCTTCAAATGGCTAAATCATTATTAACACATCATCCATTTTAATTTCAGTCGGAGAGCGTGGCTTTTCAGGTACTTTTTCTTCTCTATCCGTAGTTTCATCATCTTCCACAACTGGGACAGGTTTTGGTTCAGATTTGTCTTTCTTTGAGCGCTTGTCCATTGAATGGTGTGGTCGCTGATTAACACGATTTAATAATATATATTAATCAATATTTCAAATTCGTCATTTTCCACCACAAATGATCTTCATATTAATGTCTTTATAAGAACTTACCTTGTATGAAATTCTAAAAGTTGAGAAAAACGCTACTTTTTTAGAAATATAATCTGGATATAAGAAAATGCTCTTGAAATTTAAACCTTAGTTAGCTAAAACAGATGATGAGAAAACTCTCTTCGCTGAAAAGAATATTTAAATTCAAGATGCTTTTAAAGTGCTTGGTGACGAAAATCGCAGACATATTTATGATGAATAAGGTAAATAGGCAGCACTTGCTTTCGATGGTTTAAAATAAAAGCTTGATAAGAAAATTAGTTAACTTCAAGTAAATTTAAGCATTAAACAGTGTTATACCAGTACTTTAAATAATTTTGAACTCGTTACTAAGTAAGTGTGTAGTAGTTGTGATGGTCATGGTCACTCACATTCAGATGTATGTCCATATTGTGAAGGAAAAGGTAAGTGGACCGAAAATGTTGAAGTACTTCCTAATCAAATGAAACCAATAGATAAATATTGTGATTTTTGCAATGGTAAAGGAGTAGAGACAATTAAAAAATGTAAAAAATGTAATGGAACTGGACTTGAAGACAAAAAGAACAAGATAAACCTTGAAATTCAATCCACTGTGTTCAGCAAAATGATATAATTTTAAGAAGACGACGAATAGAAAATTACTAATGTGACATTTAGATGCACTGAAGCATTTGTTAACGCTAATTAACAAAAATTTGAAGTTCTAGACGGTAAAGTGACTACATAAATAGAAGTTATATTGGAAGAAGCGATAAAAGGATTTGAGAAAGAATTAGTATTGCCAACTAGCGAAGTTGTAATGGTGAAAGTGGATAAGTTGGATTTAATTGGTTAGAAAGTTGTTATTCCTGGTAAGGGTATTGCTGGCGGTGATTTAATTGTAATAATCGTTGTGAAGCTAGCTGAGAGCGATGCCTCGAGAGTTAAGCAGTGATTTTCCCAAATATTGTGTTTGTTTACCTTTTTTATGTAATATTGTCATTTATTCATAGTATTATTGCGTATCTCCACTCCAGACATGAATATAGAGAATGTGTACGCTGGTAACTTGGCTTTGGCTTTTCAGCGCATTTCGCAGATAATTCAGCGTTATAATTATATTTCAATTGACACCGAGTTCCCTGGTTATTTCAAGGATTCCTTCGAGCTCTCCAAGCAGCTCAATAAACCACTTCAGTCTTCAACCACTTTCGATGTTTTTAAAAACAATATTAACAATTTGAAGCTGATTTAGTTCGGAATCGCGTTTTCAGACGCGAACGGGAACTCGCCAAAACCGGCTGCGTTTTAATTCAACTTCAAATTCGACATTGAAAGGGACGTGATTGAACCGCAGAGCCGTTAGTTTTTGAAGGAGTCGTTCAACAGCTCAGAGCTCGAGAGGCTCAAGTACGAGGGCATCTGCCCGGTTAACTTCAGCAACTACTTCTTACAATCAGGACTTGTTGCAAATGCTAATTTGAAGTGGTTTCTGTTTCATGGGAACTAGGACATCGGATATTTAATCAGAGCACTGGTGTTCAGCGACATTGTGACCCAAAACGAGCTCAAAGAGAGAATAAACAGAATGTTCCCGCTCATTTACGACATTAAAACCACATTCGGATGGGACTTCGGACTCAACGCACTCAGCCAGCAAGAAGGAGTCGGAAGAGAAGGAACAGAGCACCAAGCAGGGTCGGACGCACTACTCACACTGAGAATCGCCATGAAAAAGAAGGAATGGGGAGAATGCGGCATCTACTGGGGAAATGACATGTGAGCGCAAAATATTTTATAAATATCTATTCTACAAATTTCACTCAACTTCAAAACTATCACGCCTTGATATAATCGACTATTTTAACGTACAGCCCCTCTACTGTGTCCACCAAGAGCTGCATCTAGTTGAGTATCTCGTACTGGGCCTGCTGGACTTTGGACTGGAACTCCAGCTCCGCGAAGTTGATGAGGTCAAACGTGGCGGTGTAGTTGCTCATAAGTCTCGCGTCAAGAATATAAGTCGATACGTTCAGATTGGAGTCGGCGATGGTGTAGTTTCCGGTTATCTTCTACTCAACGTATTGTGATTTCAGCAAGAGGTTTGCCTCGCCTTAGGTATTGTTGTCTATTATTCTATTCTTCAAGACGCTCAGGTTAAGAGCGAGGTTGGTGTCCATTTTGGCGAAGCTGTCAACGATGCGCTATTCGGTGTCGTTATACATCTTGTTCATTAGAGTCTTGATGTCTGCGACGCTTCCGGCGATATTCCCTTGAATTTACGTGTTGTTCACAACAAGCATCTAAGCAAGGTAATTGGAGTTTCTTAGCAGATTGCTGTCAGCCGCGGAGGCGTTCAGAACTATATGTCCCTCGAGGTAGCTTCTGTTAGACAGTATTCTCTCCTCTAGCAGCTTCGTGTAGCTATCCACTTTATGGTTCAGATCCGAAGTTCCGTTGCTCAGAGAGTCGTTCACGAACTTGATTGCCCTCTGTAGCTGGGAGTTCATCCCGTTTATCTTTCCAACAACGTTCATGCAAGCAGTTCCGTCGAGCAGGAAACCGTCTTTACAAGAACATTTCGTTCCATCAAATTGGAAGTCGTTCGAGCATTCAAGTTTGAAGGCGAAGAGAATACCGAGTTCAAGGCCTGAGAGGCACAGGCCGTACGTATAATAAAGAGTAGATCCGCAAATACTCTCGCACTTCTCGAAGTCTGGTTCTGGTGAAGTTACTGTGACTGGTTTACTGTTAGTTCCAAAGTCGTACGCGTTGGCGCACGCGGTGAAGTTAGCCATGATTATCTGAATTGGATCCTCGGCCATCAAAAGCGGAGCCTGGATGCTCGAAGATAAGTAGCCGTTATTGAAGTTGGACTGCCAGAAATACGCAGTGAGAGTCGAGTCTAGAAGCGTGAAGCTGGTCATCGCTGCTGGTATCTTGTTCACGATGCCGGCCGCGGCGGAACTGTCGAGTCTCACTTGAACTTGGGATCTTTGAATAACAATGGCGTCTCTCGCCGTCATCACCAGCCCTGCGAGATAGCTCCCGCTGGCGATGAAGATCAGTTAAGCGTTGTCGACCACAAGGTCGCACTGGAGGCAGACGAGAGCGGCGGAGACCACGCTGTAGTCGACCGTCACGTTGACCGTGCAGTTTCTAATCCGCTGGCTGTGACTGAAGCCGAAGACGGCGAAAGAGTCCAGGTGGTTCAGAGTGAGCTGGACGACGGAGTTCTTGGAGATGTCGGAGTGCACAAAGAAGTGGGAGATCTCGACTCGGAGCTGGGCTTTCACCGCCATACTGTTGAACTGCTTCAGCTTCTGGCAGAAGGCGATCTAGTTTGGGCCCACCTGCAGACGCTTTCCGCACTGCTCCAGTTTTAGGGTCGTGTTTAGTAGTTGGAATAGGAATATAGAAGAAAACATGGTTGCTTCGAAATAGGAAGTAAATGGTTTGAAACAGAACTTCAAAATGGCTTAAATCTGGAGCATATGATGTCATATAAACTAGTGCGTTTAGCGAAGTAAAACTGACTAATAATGATGTTGTTATTTCGTCATGATAATGCCAAAATGTCAATATCCAAATGTGTACGGTATCAAAAATATCATAAATGTACAAACGCCGAAGTGAGCTGTAAATCACAAGGGTACACAATTAAATAACAGTGTATTGACTACCACTATAATTTTAGGAAACACATGCAAATTCTAGAGTTTATCGAAAATAATTTGAATTATATTCAAATAGATACATAACTAAATTCTTAAAATTTCGCGTTTCCAGCTACAATTGCGCATTACGCCGCGATAGTTGTAACTTTGATATTCGGCGATCTTAGAACGAATCTGCAATGTGCCAGAGAAATTATGAAAACGCAATATTTTCTCGGCGCTCCAAATCCTCTGGAAACCAGCCGCAAACAACTGGAATGCAAAACTAGTGCGTTATCTAAGAATGTACCAGCGAAAAAGATCAAAACGCACTAATTCAATTCTTGCGAGTTAGGGTTGAAAATGAATTACAGTATCAATCTGTACACATAGATTTTATTCAGAAACAGCGGCCGGATGTTATCTTCTATACTCCTACTCAGCCAAGTGAAACAACAGCTCCAGCAGCTGTGCGCCAACAACCTCGTCCAGAACGGAAAGCAGTTTACCTTCTGCCAGAAGGCGGTCCAGATCAACCAGCAGAAGGTCGACAGCGCGGTCCACGTCTCAGAGAAATCTGGGAACATCTTCCTCTACACAAAGCTTGCGAAGGACTCCAACATGAGCTTCTATGTGAGCCACGTGAACTCATTCGCAGTGTTCGGCTTCAACCTGGTGGACTAGACCGTCATCAACTGCACTGTGAACATCTCCATCGACTACCAGGTCGTCCAGGCGGCGCTGATCTGTCTGTAGTGCGACCTAATCACCGAAGAATCTGTTTTCGTATTCATCGCCAGCGGACAGTATTTATCGGGTGTCATGCTCATGAGCCAAAACTACATCATACTAAATAGCACTCAAATATAGGCGAGGCTCAACAGCTCGAGCGCGTCCGGCATCGTAAACAAGGTGCCCACCGCGATGACGAACTTCACAGTGTAAGATTGTATGTTAACAGCCTATTTCTGGCTAACGAGTTCTACAAGTGGGTATATTTCATCAGATGTGCTTGTTGAAACGCAGATAAATATTGCAAACTTCACAGTTTGCGTTAACTCTCAGGACTTCGGAGCCGGAAGCAAGCCAGTTAGTCGAAGTTGGTCAGAGATACAGAAGTGCGAGAGTATTTGCAGTTCTGATCTCTATTATACGTACGGCCTGTGCCTCTCAAGCCTCGATCTTGGAACTGAAGTTGACTTCAAACTTGAATGCTTGAACGACTTCTTATTTGATGGAACGAAATGTTCTTGTAATGACAGTTTCCTGCTCGACGGAACTAGTTGCATGAACGTGGTGCTATAAATAACGCAACTCGGACAAAAGATGTTGAACGCCAGCGAGGAGCTAGAACAGCAGATAAACCAAAACATTTCTGCCCCAAACCAGAAAGTAGACTCCTTCGTGGACCAGATCGAACCGCATATAATCGGAAACGCCTCATTCGTAGATCTTCAAATAGCGGGCAACGCTTCCGAACTGGACTCGGACCTGGCCCGGAACTCGAGCTTCATCAAAAACGAGATCGAGCTGAACGCAACCCAGTTCAAGGAAGAGCTGCTCCGCGAGGTGGACAAGTTGAAGCGAGACCTGAAGGCCAGCATCCTCGTGCTCCAGAGCCATATCAAGGGAAATCACTTCGGATTCGACGCAGACCTGAATTCGTAAACAAATACCACAGAGCAAGAAATAATCAAAAACACGACTGAATTGCTAAGTAAGCAGCAAGTCATCTTTAGCTATCTAGACCAGCAAAATCACAATAACAGCACCGCCGCGGTTAATAATATTGTGCAAAACTCGATTTATTTAAATACTAGTATTGATTCTAACTACACAGATCTTCTGGCACGAATCTACGCCAATAACATCAGTGACCAGCTTCTTATTGCTGCTATTCAGCAAAGCATTAAAGACAATATTACATAGACTATGAACACAATAGATGGGATTTATCTAAAGATAGCCGATTATAAAGCAAAATAAAAATCTATTTGCGATGGAAAACTCACTTAACAATGCGGGTAGAAAATGGAATATCACTTCCAAAAGAGAACCCCAAGTTGTACGGATAAAGTATTCTCAAATGGTTGTCCAACTTCAGCTGGATGTACAAACTGTTAAGCATGTAGCATGGCTCCTGCATGTAGTATAACGTTCAAGGATTGTACATGTACGATGGGTCCTTGGAGCACAGTTTCAAATTGTATTGTTCCAAGCAACATAACTTATGGAGGTTCCGACTATACTTCAGGATCATGTAGACTGGATGGGTTTAGAGGAAATTGTAGCTCGATATAAACTTTAGCAACGTGTAAATAAGAAAAAATTAGTGTTGCAGCTTATTACAAGTACAATATTGTAACGGGAGAGTGTTATTGTGATAATATATGAAGTATTTCAATCATATTAAAAATATAACATACGTTTAATAATATCATAAATTGATCACAACATTTATTCTACTTTGTTATAATTATTTGTAATTTAGTTCGAGTTTTAGATTTAAACTATGTACACGAAACTGTAACAACCAAGGAATTAAGAGTTTATTTCAAAACTGCAGAGTTAGTAACAGATGATTGTTACAAAAATTAATAAATATTTTTCATTTTAGTGATTTGATAGGATCATATACACTGTATTGTAATGTTCATAATTTTGGGATTATTGGCTCTATATGATGTTCGTATACGAGTCAAGGATGAATTATCTCGGAAATATACTATATCTACCCTATATTTCACGAAAGAACATAAATCACATGATATCTGTGACTCACAGAAGTTTTACTATAAATTTATAGTAAAATTTCAGACAACACAAAATTATTAAATTTTATTGCTCTATAACTAGCTAGACGTCAGATAAAATGATCAGTAAAACGCTGAACGAATTAAATCTAGAACTCAATGATATTAGAAGTGGTTCATTCAAGTAAAATGTAAACAATTAGTGGACTCGATACTTAGAACAGTATTAAAATGTCTCATAGCTGGTGGTGAAGCTTTTAAGTGATTCTTTAAATCAGTTGTAACATAATTATGCTCAATAGCCAGCTTTAGAGGGATATAAGGGAGTTTAACATTTACTTTGCCCACCACTTTAGGTGGTGGCCAAGATTCATTTTCGCCTCTATATATAGCATATATATCATATTAACTAAATTAGGCACTATCATAGCCGGCTAATGTACTTTAAAAACTATGCAAATAGCAAATATCTTATATTCAATTCCAACATAATTAAACAAAATATGAATCTCACAAACAATCACACTTTCCTGTATCTGCATGAAATCTCTTATATTTATTTACTGTAGTACTTTGACATAGGTTCACAGATGTACTAGTTCCGTTAGCAACCTGACCAAAACATGCATTGTAACCATTTGGTGTGTAATTGATGAAATTCTGGGCTGATTTTTTACCTGTGCACAAATTAAATTCCACTTCCGTTATATTGACCCAACCTATAGGGATATATTTACAATTAGGGCATGAACCTGAACAACTAGTACTCATTGAACAGTTATACGAAGCATAGGTAACTAATGGAATACATCCTACATATCCTTTATATGCCTAAGAACCTTGTGTAAAAGTTCTCTTCTAATATTAAGTAGAAGTCGAACAAACTTCATTTGTATCACATAAATCTTTTTAATACTACATATAATCTGTTTTATTCAAATATATGGATGCAATTTTAAGCTTAGCTGCTGTAATATTATCTTGCAAATAATATTTTGTTTGTAATAATAATTAATCGCCAGCCAATTTATTATCGGAAATGCGCTTGAGTAAATCAGTGTACTTAAAATTAATCCTTGTGTCCAAGGCAGATATGTTACTATTTAAAGCTAAATCTACCTGGGTAAAGTTAGACTTAATCCTATTTTCTAATTCAAGAGTGTTTGAGTCCAAAGTATTATCTACAGACGTATAGCTACTATAGATTCTTCCATCAAGAATATTGGTGTTGTCTTTAAGATTTATATCCATTTTTGTGTAGTTGGACAGGATTTCTCGTTCTATTTCGTCGAATTCGTTTTTCATCAATGTTTGAGTGTCTATTTCTGAATTATTTATCAAGTTTTATATGTTTTTATTGTTGTCAACAATTATTTTCTCCAGTTAACTTGTGTTCCTGGCGAGATTTTTATCTATTTCTTCGAATGTTAAAATTATTTTCGCTTCCGATTAACTTGAGTTTTTTATGATTCTGTCTTCGAGCTCTTTCATGTTCAAATCTACTTTTTCATTTTTATCTGTGATTCCGTTTTTGAGGGAGCGGTTCAAATTATCAGTTATTTTTTTCAGTTCTGCGTTCAAAATGTTTAGTATATTTACAACATTAACACATTTCGTCACGTTCAACATAAAGCCGTTTTTACAAACACACTATTAACCGTTAAACTAAAAATCGTTTACACATTGGAGTGTGAAGGAATGTAAAATACCTAAACTAAGAGATTAAAGGCACAACCCGTAGGTATAAAATGAATTAACACAAATTGACTCGCAATTTTACGTTTCAGGCTTCGATTTTTTTATAGAGTTGGAAGATCCGAAGTCAGAAGCGTTTGCACACACGCTAAAGTTGGAAATAATAATGGAAAGGGGAACTTAGGCTACTGATGAAATATACCCACTTGTAGAACTCGTTAGCCAGAAATAGGCTGTTAACATACAATCTTACACTGTGAAGTTCGTCATCGCGGTGGGCACCTTGTTTACGATGCCGGACGCGCTCGAGCTGTTGAGCCTCGCCTATATTTGAGTGCTATTTAGTATGATGTAGTTTTGGCTCATGAGCATGACACCCGATAAATACTGTCCGCTGGCGATGAATACGAAAACAGATTCTTCGGTGATTAGGTCGCACTACAGACAGATCAGCGCCGCCTGGACGACCTGGTAGTCGATGGAGATGTTCACAGTGCAGTTGATGACGGTCTAGTCCACCAGGTTGAAGCCGAACACTGCGAATGAGTTCACGTGGCTCACATAGAAGCTCATGTTGGAGTCCTTCGCAAGCTTTGTGTAGAGGAAGATGTTCCCAGATTTCTCTGAGACGTGGACCGCGCTGTCGACCTTCTGCTGGTTGATCTGGACCGCCTTCTGGCAGAAGGTAAACTGCTTTCCGTTCTGGACGAGGTTGTTGGCGCACAGCTGCTGGAGCTGTTGTTTCACTTGGCTGAGTAGGAGTATAGAAGATAACATCCGGCCGCTGTTTCTGAATAAAATCTATGTGTACAGATTGATACTGTAATTCATTTTCAACCCTAACTCGCAAGAATTGAATTAGTGCGTTTTGATCTTTTTCGCTGGTACATTCTTAGATAACGCACTAGTTTTGCATTCCAGTTGTTTGCGGCTGGTTTCCAGAGGATTTGGAGCGCCGAGAAAATATTGCGTTTTCATAATTTCTCTGGCACATTGCAGATTCGTTCTAAGATCGCCGAATATCAAAGTTACAACTATCGCGGCGTAATGCGCAATTGTAGCTGGAAACGCGAAATTTTAAGAATTTAGTTATGTATCTATTTGAATATAATTCAAATTATTTTCGATAAACTCTAGAATTTGCATGTGTTTCCTAAAATTATAGTGGTAGTCAATACACTGTTATTTAATTGTGTACCCTTGTGATTTACAGCTCACTTCGGCGTTTGTACATTTATGATATTTTTGATACCGTACACATTTGGATATTGACATTTTGGCATTATCATGACGAAATAACAACATCATTATTAGTCAGTTTTACTTCGCTAAACGCACTAGTTTATATGACATCATATGCTCCAGATTTAAGCCATTTTGAAGTTCTGTTTCAAACCATTTACTTCCTATTTCGAAGCAACCATGTTTTCTTCTATATTCCTATTCCAACTACTAAACACGACCCTAAAACTGGAGCAGTGCGGAAAGCGTCTGCAGGTGGGCCCAAACTAGATCGCCTTCTGCCAGAAGCTGAAGCAGTTCAACAGTATGGCGGTGAAAGCCCAGCTCCGAGTCGAGATCTCCCACTTCTTTGTGCACTCCGACATCTCCAAGAACTCCGTCGTCCAGCTCACTCTGAACCACCTGGACTCTTTCGCCGTCTTCGGCTTCAGTCACAGCCAGCGGATTAGAAACTGCACGGTCAACGTGACGGTCGACTACAGCGTGGTCTCCGCCGCTCTCGTCTGCCTCCAGTGCGACCTTGTGGTCGACAACGCTTAACTGATCTTCATCGCCAGCGGGAGCTATCTCGCAGGGCTGGTGATGACGGCGAGAGACGCCATTGTTATTCAAAGATCCCAAGTTCAAGTGAGACTCGACAGTTCCGCCGCGGCCGGCATCGTGAACAAGATACCAGCAGCGATGACCAGCTTCACGCTTCTAGACTCGACTCTCACTGCGTATTTCTGGCAGTCCAACTTCAATAACGGCTACTTATCTTCGAGCATCCAGGCTCCGCTTTTGATGGCCGAGGATCCAATTCAGATAATCATGGCTAACTTCACCGCGTGCGCCAACGCGTACGACTTTGGAACTAACAGTAAACCAGTCACAGTAACTTCACCAGAACCAGACTTCGAGAAGTGCGAGAGTATTTGCGGATCTACTCTTTATTATACGTACGGCCTGTGCCTCTCAGGCCTTGAACTCGGTATTCTCTTCGCCTTCAAACTTGAATGCTCGAACGACTTCCAATTTGATGGAACGAAATGTTCTTGTAAAGACGGTTTCCTGCTCGACGGAACTGCTTGCATGAACGTTGTTGGAAAGATAAACGGGATGAACTCCCAGCTACAGAGGGCAATCAAGTTCGTGAACGACTCTCTGAGCAACGGAACTTCGGATCTGAACCATAAAGTGGATAGCTACACGAAGCTGCTAGAGGAGAGAATACTGTCTAACAGAAGCTACCTCGAGGGACATATAGTTCTGAACGCCTCCGCGGCTGACAGCAATCTGCTAAGAAACTCCAATTACCTTGCTTAGATGCTTGTTGTGAACAACACGTAAATTCAAGGGAATATCGCCGGAAGCGTCGCAGACATCAAGACTCTAATGAACAAGATGTATAACGACACCGAATAGCGCATCGTTGACAGCTTCGCCAAAATGGACACCAACCTCGCTCTTAACCTGAGCGTCTTGAAGAATAGAATAATAGACAACAATACCTAAGGCGAGGCAAACCTCTTGCTGAAATCACAATACGTTGAGTAGAAGATAACCGGAAACTACACCATCGCCGACTCCAATCTGAACGTATCGACTTATATTCTTGACGCGAGACTTATGAGCAACTATACCGCCACGTTTGACCTCATCAACTTCGCGGAGCTGGAGTTCCAGTCCAAAGTCCAGCAGGCCCAGTACGAGATACTCAACTAGATGCAGCTCTTGGTGGACACAGTAGAGGGGCTGTACGTTAAAATAGTCGATTATATCAAGGCGTGATAGTTTTGAAGTTGAGTGAAATTTGTAGAATAGATATTTATAAAATATTTTGCGCTCACATGTCATTTCCCCAGTAGATGCCGCATTCTCCCCATTCCTTCTTTTTCATGGCGATTCTCAGTGTGAGTAGTGCGTCCGACCCTGCTTGGTGCTCTGTTCCTTCTCTTCCGACTCCTTCTTGCTGGCTGCTATTATTCATATTCTGTAACACTATGGTTTTTTAGTTATTGTATTAGTGTTGTTCAGGATATATCCGTAAATTATTGAGATATTTATCAAGGTACTACTTCTTGTGGTCAAAAATTAGTTGAGTTGAGAGGTTTATTTTGTATTATTAATTAATTTGAAACTGAATAATGTTAAGCTTGTCAGTATTTCCACTCCACAAATAATGAAAGAAATATGACTATTTTCATGTATTTATTTCGTTAAAGACTAAAAAATCAGAAAATGTATTTACAGTATTATATGATTTATTTAAACCATATTATAGCATATTTAAACAATATAAAGGTGATATTAAATCTAAATTACTATGTTTAAATTGACAAAAATGGAGTGGTACTAACGTTATTTTGATTTATATTTTCAATTGTGCATTTTTAGACCTTGAACTAGCAAATATTTTGACCGCGATTATTAAAAAACAGTTGTTCAATTAAGTTAAAAATTTGATACATATTTGAATATAAGTACATGAAATATAATATTTTTAATATTTTTCGAATCCATCTGTTTTCCTTGCGGCAGTTCTCATATTCTGTTTGGGAGGTGGTCATATAGCAAATTTTCATTTCGTGGAATAGATTGCAAGTCGATCAAAACGAATAAAACGATTGGGCCAATCGAATCGTTTTTGTATCAAAAATCGTTTTAATCAATAAATATATATATTCATTTCACTTCCTCGAGACGGCACAAACAGACTTCATTGAGACTTTCGAAAGCAAAACATTGGCTCTCGCACGCCAGTGTTTCCACTTTCAAACGGGCTCAACCCGTCATTTATGCCCACTCAGTAAAGACCCAATAGGGCCCTCACTGAGTCGTTAGCGGACCAGTTTCACCTGATTCGCTAACTTGATTTTTAGAAACTGGTTCTCGCTTCTCAGTTTCTTTTTGCTCGTTATTTCCTTCGGCTTGCACGAGAGGTTGTTCCGTTGTATTGGCATTGCTTGGTATATATATATATATCAATATATCGTTTTACCTTTTCAAATCGTTTCTTTTTGAGATTCATTGAGATTCGTTGTAGGTCTATTATAATATTTATATTAATTTTGATAATAATTTTTATAAATACACTCCAAACATAGTGTTACAGATTATTAAAACTTGAATTCAATCTTCAGAACTATCAAGTGAATAAGTTTAAATTAGAAGTGAGTTAGAGTGCAAAGCTTCTTTTCTTATCGATTTATTATTTTTTAGCGTTGTTCCTGAAATTATACTAAAGTCGTCGTCTAATATAACATTTACAGTTGAAGTACTTGAGAAGCCAGTTATATATGAGTCATTTGAAGTGTATGAAGCGCCAAGATAGCTTTAATTCAAAGATTTACGGGTTGAATAACAGATCTATTGAAGTGAAATTTTGTATTTGAGCTGCCAACAATTAATAAAATAAGCATTGTTGAAAATTTAAACAAATTTAGAGAATTAAATAGTATATCTGTATTTTCATGATTATGAAATAGGCAATAAGTAAAATATGTATATTCCGTTAATATTTGATTAATTCTGCACAAACAATTGATCGAATTATCATCAGTCATGATACAATGATTACATATAATTAAAAAATCGCTTTCTTTCCACTCTTAATGTAAATATCGTAGTTGTAAAAGTCCATAATGAGTATATCAAGTGATGTTGGCGGAATTGGTGAAATTAATAGTTACGCTGCAAATTTAGTTGAAACGCTTGACGATTAGACTTTTGGTTCATAATTAAACATATTTCCAATTGGTAATAATTCACTTGCTGGTTAAAATTGCATCATAAATACATGGACTGGGTCCTAATTATGTGTTGAGAGCGCACCTTTAAGTTTTTCAGAATGATAGTAGATTAATCATTATGCACAATAAGAAAAGAGATTATTGTTTATATATTATAATATATACATACATATAACATATACATACAACATCCCGGTAGGTTCTCACATGATTGTTATTAAATGCGTTACATTTCACATTATTATATATTACATTTCTGTAACTCGATACAATGTGTATTAAATCGCATTATAGTTGTTCCTAAAAGAGACTTACAATTTAGACAAAAACACATTTTAGTTTGATTTAATTAATTCCTCATTTATATTTTTTGTACATCACATAGTCCCACACATTTAATTTTTCTATCCACTCTAAATGTAAAGCCACTTGCAATATGTTTGCAAATGCTCTGAATCTCAACTGTTCAGCTACGTGGCCAACTCTGTTGAAACACTTGATGATCAAACATTCGGTTCTCAGTTGAATATTTTCTGCCCAAACCAAATCGCCGGTTAAAACTGCGTCGTTAAATTCACGATGTCCTAGTTGTGCGCCGAAAGCGCCACACAAAGTTTTTCAAATATTAGTTTTTCAGAGTGAAATTATTTTCAATCGGTTCAGTAAATAAATATTGATAATTAGTTCACTTAGCTTTTATTTATACTGGCTTGGTCTAGTGTTTAAAACCTTTGAGGGTATCAAAGAATTACTGAGAGATTCAGAGCGAATTGTAATATAAACTTTAAAAGTTATTTTGGATATTTATTCTTTGAATCAGTTCAATTATTTAAAGATGATAACTTCCGAAGTTATCAGTTTTTTAACTAAAAATTATATTTCAAGTTTTAAATTTCTAAAATCAAGATGAAATGAAATCGTTCACACAAAATATAACAAAGAGTACTCGCTTTCTTCACTTCTTCAGCAATTTGAAATCGGTACTTTTTGTGTCTTAAATTAGATGAATTAATATAATTATTATAAATGATAACTTCGGAAGTTTTCTTCTGTAGATAATTGAACTGTTCTAATATATGATTGCATTGACAGTAAGTTATAATTGATTAATTTTTGAGCTTCGTATTTTTTCTGATTTTGGGCTGTTTTGGCCTAAAAACGTATATTTTGAGCTGTATAAATCAATACGCTAGCGCGCAAACCAGCTACTTACTTAGTTATTGAAAGATGAAAAATGTGAAAATCAAAAATTATTAAAAATTTTATTTTTGTAAATTTACGTATTTATAAAATGACTCACTTAACTGTAACCTTATCATCAGTACTTAGGCTCAATTTAATCATTCCATCTTCATCTCATAAATCATGGCAATCCACAAATCCAAACTTAGTTACACAATAACGTTACCTCAAACTAATCTCAATATCATACCTCATCTTCTAGGATTGTCACTCTAAATAGCCTCCTCAGACAACCTAAGTTACGTATTTATATAGAGTGTTCATTCTGTAGTTTTTTATTCCCACAACTACTCGCATTCGCAAAATCAACTTTTTCACATCGTATGTTTTGGCCTAAAAACGTATATTTTGAGCTTCTGTATAAATTGAAATCAAAAATATTTGCACGGTGTAAGTTGCTATAATTGATCAAGTAAATATATGTTTAATTTGTTTCACTCCAAACGATCCCAGAAATTCTTTGCAATTGATATGTGTACCCACAGTATTTTAAACTTGACTTGAATCTGAAAGTGCATTATTTAACTTAATTCATGTTAGGTCATCCCAAAATATATTTATTGTTGTATAATGCTTTAGTCTATTTTGATTTCATCCAATGTTGAACTCAACCTGTGTACATAGTCCAGCATACAGTTGTAATTTATGTTTGCTAATTTTCATTTAAGAGAGTGTATGCGCCTTATTGATCGTTGTGCTTAATAATTTCGTTGTGAATAATTTTTTGATATAGTAATAATGTTCATTTTAGCATTTAAAACTGAAGTGGTTATTGTTTATATGTTGGTTAAAATATTATAATTCGTTGAAATTATTGAAGAAAAATAAGACGAGTGCTAGCATGCGATAAAGTTAATTAATGAGGTAAAAAACGAAAGTGATGGGCAAAGTAAATGTTAAACGGGGAAAGGAGTGAGGTGGTTCATATTTTGATTTTGATATTCTGGTACATAGAGTATCAAAATTTAATATAATCTTTTATCTACAACAATGTATTCACCTTCCAAATGGAATCTTTAAATTGTAAACGTGAACATTAACTTGATAATTATAGTAAAGGTAGGATAATCAAAATGTGTTTATTGTTATACACCACTTGTAAGGAGAAGATAGCGAGTTATTTGGCGCTAGAAATATTAATTTTGTACTCAAAATATTCACTGTTTTTAACGGTAGTGGACATATGTGAACATTCCAGCATCCAAGGTCGATTCATAGGTATATTAAAACAGTTATTCATAGATAGAATTTAGTTTTTATGGCTCACAGAGATGATTAATACAACTGGTTTTCTACATGCTGTTTTCTACTTCTCAGAAATAAATTTGGAAGCTAAATTGTTGAATTGACTAGATAAGCGTTTCTTATCAACTTCTTTATACTTGAAGTTTTTAAGCCTCCCGTTTTTATATTTTTATTGAAGATTTGAGCGAATTTTTAACTTAATGAAAATTTTGGTATTATTGGCTCTATATGATGTTCGTATACGAGTCAAGGATGAATTATCTCGGAAATATACTATATCTACCCTATATTTCACGAAAGAACATAAATCACATGATATCTGTGACTCACAGAAGTTTTACTATAAATTTATAGTAAAATTTCAGACAACACAAAATTATTAAATTTTATTGCTCTATAACTAGCTAGACGTCAGATAAAATGATCAGTAAAACGCTGAACGAATTAAATCTAGAACTCAATGATATTAGAAGTGGTTCATTCAAGTAAAATGTAAACAATTAGTGGACTCGATACTTAGAACAGTATTAAAATGTCTCATAGCTGGTGGTGAAGCTTTTAAGTGATTCTTTAAATCAGTTGTAACATAATTATGCTCAATAGCCAGCTTTAGAGGGATATAAGGGAGTTTAACATTTACTTTGCCCACCACTTTAGGTGGTGGCCAAGATTCATTTTCGCCTCTATATATAGCATATATATCATATTAACTAAATTAGGCACTATCATAGCCGGCTAATGTACTTTAAAAACTATGCAAATAGCAAATATCTTATATTCAATTCCAACATAATTAAACAAAATATGAATCTCACAAACAATCACACTTTCCTGTATCTGCATGAAATCTCTTATATTTATTTACTGTAGTACTTTGACATAGGTTCACAGATGTACTAGTTCCGTTAGCAACCTGACCAAAACATGCATTGTAACCATTTGGTGTGTAATTGATGAAATTCTGGGCTGATTTTTTACCTGTGCACAAATTAAATTCCACTTCCGTTATATTGACCCAACCTATAGGGATGTATTTACAATTAGGGCATGAACCTGAACAACTAGTACTCATTGAACAGTTATACGAAGCATAGGTAACTAATGGAATACATCCTACATATCCTTTATATGCCTAAGAACCTTGTGTAAAAGTTCTCTTCTAATATTAAGTAGAAGTCGAACAAACTTCATTTGTATCACATAAATCTTTTTAATACTACATATAATCTGTTTTAATCAAATATATGGATGCAATTTTAAGCTTAGCTGCTGTAATATTATCTTGCAAATAATATTTTTTTGTAATAATAATTAATCGCCAGCCAATTTATTATCGGAAATGCGCTTGAGTAAATCAGTGTACTTAAAATTAATCCTTGTGTCCAAGGCAGATATGTTACTATTTAAAGCTAAATCTACCTGGGTAAAGTTAGACTTAATCCTATTTTCTAATTCAAGAGTGTTTGAGTCCAAAGTATTATCTACAGACGTATAGCTACTATAGATTCTTCCATCAAGAATATTGGTGTTGTCTTTAAGATTTATATCCATTTTTGTGTAGTTGGACAGGATTTCTCGTTCTATTTCGTCGAATTCGTTTTTCATCAATGTTTGAGTGTCTATTTCTGAATTATTTATCAAGTTTTATATGTTTTTATTGTTGTCAACAATTATTTTCTCCAGTTAACTTGTGTTCCTGGCGAGATTTTTATCTATTTCTTCGAATGTTAAAATTATTTTCGCTTCCGATTAACTTGAGTTTTTTATGATTCTGTCTTCGAGCTCTTTCATGTTCAAATCTACTTTTTCATTTTTATCTGTGATTCCGTTTTTGAGGGAGCGGTTCAAATTATCAGTTATTTTTTTCAGTTCTGCGTTCAAAATGTTTAGTATATTTACAACATTAACACATTTCGTCACGTTCAACATAAAGCCGTTTTTACAAACACACTATTAACCGTTAAACTAAAAATCGTTTACACATTGGAGTGTGAAGGAATGTAAAATACCTAAACTAAGAGATTAAAGGCACAACCCGTAGGTATAAAATGAATTAACACAAATTGACTCGCAATTTTACGTTTCAGGCTTCGATTTTTTTATAGAGTTGGAAGATCCGAAGTCAGAAGCGTTTGCACACACGCTAAAGTTGGAAATAATAATGGAAAGGGGAACTTAGGCTACTGATGAAATATACCCACTTGTAGAACTCGTTAGCCAGAAATAGGCTGTTAACATACAATCTTACACTGTGAAGTTCGTCATCGCGGTGGGCACCTTGTTTACGATGCCGGACGCGCTCGAGCTGTTGAGTCTCGCCTATATTTGAGTGCTATTTAGTATGATGTAGTTTTGGCTCATGAGCATGACACCCGATAAATACTGTCCGCTGGCGATGAATACGAAAACAGATTCTTCGGTGATTAGGTCGCACTACAGACAGATCAGCGCCGCCTGGACGACCTGGTAGTCGATGGAGATGTTCACAGTGCAGTTGATGACGGTCTAGTCCACCAGGTTGAAGCCGAACACTGCGAATGAGTTCACGTGGCTCACATAGAAGCTCATGTTGGAGTTATCTGAAGGCATAGACTCCCGCGAAATTAAAACGTATTATATGGTGCTAATTAAAGAAATATAGCATTATAAATATATTTCATATTTTCATTAACTTCAATAAAATTACAATATATTGGAGATCACTCAAATATTAACGAACGATTAGGCTTGGCGTTTCGACGTTAGAGCTGAAGAGGCATTGCTGAAATACCAGCTTTGTTTAGTGTGATCGATGATGGGTTCATTTGATCGCGCTTCTCGTTCCTCGCCGCATCCCACTTCCTGAAATGCGGCTCGGCCAAATCGGTTGCGGAAGGTAAAATCCCCCGGTTCAAAGTGCTGAGCATGCCATCAACGAGCCTTCAGGATTGGAAAGCGGCAACCGCTCCATTGCTTCCTTAGAAACGCAGATGGTACGACGCAGGTGGATTCCCGTATAGATCGGCTCGCACGAAGCAGCCGCGTTACGCCCCTGGATGCTTGTACCCGAGTCGTTGGTTGCCTTGGCTGCGGAGGTGCGCCTAACGTACATAGGTGTATCTAAAACTAATGATCATTCGCATGAACTTACAGTTCCTGTACAGAAGACCGAACTAGTATAAACGAAAGTTAAGTGAGTGGGATATATATTGGAGATCACTCAAATATTAAATTTCGGACTTAAAGGAGGGATTAGTATAAGTACTAAATACTAATACCAAAATTTAATGTTAATCAGCTAGCTTGTATAATAGTGCTCAAAGTACTAAAATTAGTGAAAGCATAATTAACACAACTAAACCGTCAAGGCAGAACTCCTTATATAATGTGATTATATTGCTTTATGTACCCCTAACTATAAGTGGTAGTTATACTGGTGGCCTCTGATACGATTCCCAAATTATTGAAATTATTGATTTCCACAATTTGATTTTTTAGTAAATCACGAATTTGCTCCAATTTACCAATAGCGATATATCACTACTATACTATTATATCATATAACTGTGGGCCCAACTTAATTCTTCTGGAGCTCAATAAATTCATTTTTAGTTGTAAAAATCAACTTTTGGGAAAATACAACAGTTTGGGAAAAGTTTATTACATTTTAGTATTTTAACTACCATAACGAGAGCTGCTGGAATCTCAAAACTATATATCATTAGTAACATGTACTTCTTTCACTCCAGCCCTTATAATTGAAATTAATTATTTCAGTGAAGCACAGTCAGCAATTATTAACTTTAGAGATCTTTAGAGTATTTGAATAATGTGAAAATATATAATTCCGTTGTAACTTTATGTTTACGTTGTTGGTGCCTTATAATACACTGAATATTAATTGGAGTCGATTTCCTCAACTACAGCCGGTATAAAAGATAATATATTTAGTGCATTTTAATATTTTGGACTAGAGTAGAGTGGTAATATAAAAATATTATAGAATAAATTCTCTTATCTGTTGGGAAGATTCCTTCTTTCAAAGCAAGTTTAACAATATTTTCACCTTCAAATATAAGGTGGCGGCCTTGGATTTTCCCCTCTATATTGTTCACATACTACGCCTTCCCATGATTATATACAGCGCAGAGACTATTTTGGAAGAATGTTTCGGATTTAAGGCTATAGTTGCCTAAAACGCCTTTTAACACGATTAAACTAAAAAGTGTGAAGTGTTACTTAAATAAACAAGTTATTATTATCGAATAATAAGCAAAATTTGAATACTCCACTTCAAACAAAAATATGGCGGATGAACGTCCATAAGAATTGCAGCCAGTGATAACGTAAAATCTCTTTGTTTAAACATTCGACGTATAGATAGCAAATCTATTCCTAATAGCGTTATGAACTGTAAAAACTCAAGCTTAATATAGAATTCAGATAAGTAGTGGCCGAGCTTTTAACGTTACAGAAAAGGTTTACAGGTCGCACATCGTAAAAATTGAATATTAATATAATTGGGCTCAACGCTACGAATCCTACTTACTGTTAAAAAGAGAAATAACGTAGTACCACTCACTCTTTTGCAATGATTACAAAGCTTTTAGAATTCGTCTGGACTTTTTAATTAATTAAGTTATGGACATACATTGATATACAAGATAACAAATATTCGGTTTTTTATGTGAGCTACAGCTCTAAATCAAAGAATTCTAGGCTCAAAATAATTGGTAGTAAGCACTGCGACTATAAAATAAAATATATATTGTTTGCAGCAAAAATAAGATCAAAATTTCAGTTCTGCTTAATAATTAAAAGAATATAAGCAGATTTAACATTTTATTCAAAAGAAAAATATAATACACGTAAGAATATTTATTCAAGAGGAGCAGCAAGAAGTAGTAAAAACTAAACCAAAAATCGAGTTCAATTTATTTCCTACGTCAGTTTAATTATTTGCAATTTTATTGCGATTCTTAGTAGATAATAGTAAAATTGAGCGACAAAAGATCACAAATAATTCAATAATTTTTAAATAATCTTCAAGATTAGCGAATGTTATCCTGGACTAGTTTATGTGATTAATTGATCCATCATTGGAGTGAAAGCAGTGAGAAATTAACATTTATATTATTGTATAATATTTAATAAATGGAGTAGGTAGGTTTTAATGATAAGCCGGATTTAATGTTTCAATGACCAAACTTTATATTACATAGTAATTTATTTTACATACAGTTATGGGAGGTGGAATTGCTTTTTCTTGTTTACTATGTGAGTAATTATATATTAAAATATTTTGCCACTTCTAATGCGGATGACAAATTCCAATAAATAATCTCAAGTTGGAGATTATTCATGAACTACTCATTAACACAAGAGGGCCAAAAATATGATTTCGATCGTATTAGACCATAATCGACTATTCAAAGTCGGTATTTAATATTCCAAAAAGGAAAAATAGAAATTACCACATGCAATAAAAGGACGGCAATGACAAAAATAAACGCGGTAGAAGATGTTTAGGGAAGGTCAACTAATTCACTTAACAAACTTAGGCAGTTCTGAAGCGTTTGTATTCTCTTCATTTCTGGGTCCAACGGATGAATTCATAAAATATTGTACCAATCTGAACTAGTTATATCACTTGTTTAAGATGTCCCTGTGTAATTTCTACGTTTTAGTCAACAAAACTAATTTATGAAAGATTTTATCTCGAAAATATATGGTAGTTAAGCCTGATTGGAGAAAAGAATAAGAGGATCCAATGATTGGTATACGGACGCAATATGTAATTTATAACTAGTAGCGCAAGCACTGGACCTGCAGAGGACCTCGGTGTTCATCTTCAACTGGGTCAATCTGAACGATTTTAGGTATTTCTTAATCACGAAAACAATGGAGGACTTTTTCTTTCAATCTCAACCGGGAGCTCAAGATGAAGTATTGGTACTTCGCTTAATTAGAATTATAATTCAGGTAGTTACAGTCGCTTTCATTCTCAATATTCAAATAATGAATGCATTTTTGTTTCTTGAAGAATGGAATCAAGTGGGTTAGTCGGGCCCAGCATTAAATAATATATTGATGCTACTCTAAAACAACAGTTATTTTACTTATGATCTTCCACTTCCATTTCATAATGAGAAATCAATTTTCTTGATTGTTAAATTATACAACGTTAGGTAAAGTTGAAACTTATTATTGAAGTATATACAGAGTTATATACGTTAATTATTGTAGCACAGCTATCCAAGGCTCAACCAGGCCTTGATGTGATTGAAGCACTTTACAAATCAATAGTAAATAGAGTTAATGAGTGTATTGATGAGGAGGGAGAACACACTCATTATTGAGCCGGGCAGTGATATAAGTAAGATTCAAATAATAAACTTCATTCTTCTTCCTAATTCAAAAAAGCATTTCGAGGGCCCACCACTGTAGATTGTATACTTGTCATGTTTGTCTCTGATGATGAAGACATAACCACAGTATTTTAAGCAGATACGACTTATAAATATAATAATTTTAACTCCTTTTAAAAATAACCTCACTTTTAGATTTGTAATGCACCTATGCT
This sequence comes from Hexamita inflata, assembly GCA_963988835.1. Classification (NCBI taxonomy): domain Eukaryota; phylum Fornicata; order Diplomonadida; family Hexamitidae; genus Hexamita; species Hexamita inflata. Next base: position 85,639 of record CAXDID010000011.1, read on the forward strand.
AGATGGACTTATTATACCAACCTCACAAACAATTGCATTTATCAATTTGTAATTAATTAAATCGATTTCTACATCTCCTTAATCTACTAAGTTGCTTATTGTTGTATTATTCACTAAAGTTTCAGTTTTAGCAAATTTCATACTTTCAACAGCAACTACAAATGGTATTTTAAAGGCTTGGCATAATATCGCTAAAGTATTAGCACCAGATCTAGCTAGAACATTCCCATTCGGAGATACATTGTATGCGCTAGTTATGCATTTCGAAAAACTCTGTGTTTGAAGTAAGTAGGGAAGATGACCTAATGTAATATATTAACACTTAATCCCATGTTAAATAAACAATTGCAGTTAAGATTTAGCGAGTTTATGCTTGGTATCTACTAAAGTTAATTGAATGCTTGGATTGAGCTTACACGCTATTAAAACGCTTTTTGTAATAGTTTGGCTTGGGCTGAATACAAGTAAGTTAGAGCCTTGCGTAAGCCATAATCCTAATTCTCTGTGTATTTAGTTACGCGCTTATCTAGTTTTGTTGATTGTACTTTTAATGAATTATTTGAATTCTTTTTAATAGTCTTGAAGAATATGTTGTTGATTCATGGTTCTTTATACCTTAACTGTTTAATGAAAATCGTTTAGTTATTCTTCAAAATTTTCATATTATGCTGGAAGTTGTGGGTAGAAGCTCAGCACTATTGATATCAGGTACTTGTGTACCTTATTTATATATTCCGCGACAATAATTTTGTAGTCTAGTGTCTATTTTGTCATCATAACTTATGTTTGTGATCTATGAATACCGTTTTCTGGTTCAGACACTTCTGGTTCCACTCCAGATTCGTCTTTCTTCTCTGTTGAAATAGTTTCAGATTGGTGCGATTCTGACACTTCAACTTATGACTCATCGATTTCTGGCTAATTTTTGACATCATTTTGGCTGCAAAATAAAAGGTCGTCGAGGGTGAGACCCAAAACTTTAACTTAAGCATCGAACGCAAATAAAAAGAACTCAAACACTCGGCTGGGAGATTATCTGAAATCTGAGAGTAAATCTATCCACTACTTCAGCTCGTAACTCACAACAAACTTGAATGGAGGTGGTGCCGTTTTAGATATCGTTGTCATCGGTACACGCGAGTCCGTCACTGGCTCACAAAAACCAAACAAAAGAGTATGTAAATGGGACTGCTACTTTATCTTTTGATTCTACAAAAGTACTCCCTGTACCAGTTTCTAGTCTTCCAACAAAGGTAATTATGAATCTTAGTCCGTATCCTACTAAAAAGCGTTACAAGATGTTACGTTAATCTCCTTCGATTATACCTATTTTGAAGAGCAATTGTCCAAAAATGGATCCATTTCAAGAATGTTGCCTATGTTCATTTCTGTGAAGTGGCTAAATTAAAGCGTCCTTACTATATAATAAAATAGTTGATTGTCATTTTTCAATCAAAAAATGATAAATGAAAACTAAATTGTGGACTTATTATGATTGCTGAGTTTAAACTGTATCAACAAAATGATATTGTAATCTTACGTTCACTTTATTCCTTATCTTTGATAGAGTATGTTAAAAATAATCCTTTATTTTATATAGACTCAGTTTAATCCATCTTAGCGAAGACTGCAACACAAGTCAAAGTCTTTCATGTCTAGATATCAGGTGTGTACCTTATTTGTTATAGTACCTGACAATTTTATAATCTTAACATTAGTTTTTTAGACTGTAACATTTTTTTAACATTAATTTTTCATCCAAACTTATTTATTTATAATACTTATATGTAATATTTGCCGCTCCAATGAAGGCAACATATCGTTCTCAGTTGCAGAAGTAGCTTTTAGAGGCCGATTTATTGAAGCTTGTTTAAGTTTCTAATTCTCCATAAAAGTTGAAATAGCCTCCATGTGACCCGTATGAGTTCAATTATGTTCAAAAGCCGTGTGTGAGTCCTCGTTTTCGTCCTGTTGATTCTTCTCCAAAGTGTCAGTCTTAGAAGTGCAAGCGGGTTGGTTTGACCAAGTCTATTAAGATTAATTCCCCGTCTCAGTCAAGTTTAGTCGATTCGTTGTAAAAAATAGATGTTTGCAAGTCCTAAAGGGGTAAGCGTGTCCCACACTCTTTTTCTTATAATTCAGCGAATATAAATGTTTGCCAATCATAGAAGTAGCTAGAGCGCGTTGCGAATTCCTTTTCTCCTTCGCATTCGAGTTACATCCCTCAGATATCAGATTTTGTAATCAAAGAGTAAAAATATCCCAATATACCAAAAGATATCAATAAGATTCCGCTCCATGTACAAATACAAGAAGAATTGATTCAGAGCTGGAATCCTTGTGATGCGCGCCGCCTCCAGCTCATTCAGAATTAAAATAGTATTACAGTTAAATAAAAGAAACTAGAAAAGAAGAAAATAAATAATGTTGAAAATGTTCAGCACAGGAACATCGGAATTGAAGCGGAAGTAATCGGGGCAGAATTCGTTAATAAATGGGAAATTATCAACGGGAAGAAACTGGGGCTCTGAAAGTTTTTCTGAATTGTGAATTAACTGCTGGTAATTTAATACTTACTGCAATTAGTCATTTTTAGTTGGAGTGATTTTATTCTATAGCCATCCAACTATTGACCAACTATTTACAATAGCTTACTTTTTGCCTTTATTATTTATAATTATATATATATATATATATACAGCGGCGGCAGTGATGCGTAAATTCAAAGAAACCAAAAAGAAGCATGACGACAAGAAGATCACTTAAAAGACAAGCAATGCCGAAGCCCAGCCTGAAAACGAGAAGAAAAAGACTAAAGTAAGTTAAAAAGCTGAACCTACGAAGAAAATATCGAAGAAAAGGTGCCTGACAAAACGAAGCCTAAGGACGCTCAGAAGCAGAAAGAGGAAAAGCCCCCAGTCTAAAAGTCACAAGATCAAAAGACCACTAAAAAGCCCCAATCTAGCGCAAAGTCTCCTCAAAAGGAAACTTAGAAAAAGAAAGAGGATAAATAACCTGTCTTAGAAAAGCCTGTCAAATCATAGCCAAAAGATGGTCACTTGACATATGATAAAAGTGTACCCCGGAGTGAAAAGGTACAAAATTCAACTTGTTGACGAAAAGATATGCAACTTAGCCATCCTCCATTATCTGCATTAAGTGATTTTTCATCGTAGTTTAGAAGCCCATACTCTTTCAATTATTCTAATATAGACTTGTCTCATTAATAATATTTATTATTTTATTACATTCATATAATTAGTTAATTAGCATAAATGGCAATTGATGTAAAATAATTGAATTTGGAATTAATTATACTTTTTACAAATCGTTATAAATATTGATAATAAGATACAATATAATATTTACACTCCAATAGTAAGTAATCATACTTATGTTATATTAATGGCAACCGATAAAATTAAAGTAGTAAAAATATGATTCGTGAGTTATTTGTATATAATCTAAGAATAAATGTGAATAGAATTATTATTCGTTATACCAATTTATGTTATATTACTAGTAGTATTATATCTAAAATTTAATCTTTAGGAAACAAAAATAGACATTAAGTTAGATTAAGTTTTGAATATTTTTATAAAATGAGTTAATTATGAAGCGTTAGGCAATGAGTTGAAGCAATATGTTAATTTAGATAAATATTTGTTGTTTTATATGTTAAAAGAATGATAAATACATTATAAATAAATTTATATAAATGAATTATGCATGTGCCTATTTTTATTAGGAAATCAAGCATCATTTTTCAAAATTGTAATACATTTGAAGTGTGAAATCTATATTTTATTCGTATTTTTAATTTATTAGTATAATGATATTATAATTTACATGAACCAGTTTCTTACAAAAATTACCCGCCATAAACAAGCGCAATATTTTAAAGCATATATTTGAGTTACAGGTGATATAGTATATAAAACTGTGCTGAATAACATCACTTCACAATGAAATATATTTTCTTCAAAATAGCACTATATTATAAATAAATACTGGCACGACGAATGTCACTATTCTATTTAACTGAAAATTAGTCGAGGTATGTCTTTGTATTTGGTTTATTCTCGATCATTTTAATCTTTCAACTTTGTTTAAAACTTGTAAGAAACTTGTTCTTAAAATTATTTTCTCAAGCAAATATATTATTTTACACTGGATAATAACATATATAGTATTATATAATACTGTAAAATATTTCACTCCCAGCTCCTCTCCTGAATTAGTTATGGTTAAAATTAAGCTAAAATTTGATGTTAGCGATATCTCAACAAATCTTGATGTGGTAGAGTTGTAAATAACATAAATATAATACACATATATCTATTGATAACATATCAAAAATTCTAAAATTGATCAATTTATGTATCTTTTTTTATCATATAGCAAGTAGATGGTCCAAATGAATAAAAAACGATAGCTGACGCAAAATAGGAAACCAAGCCATTCTTAACGAAAGCCTTGAAGAAGAAGCTCCAAATGGAATATCAGAAATAGTTTATCTAAAAATAGAGAGCTAGGGAAGATACCAACGCGTCTAAACCCTAGGAAATAGTTAATCTACCACCGGCAATATACTCCGAAATTAGGGATTTGTAAAAACAAATAAACTAAGAAGGAACCCAGGTACCTAATCAAGTTGATGAAACGATGCATCAAAGGTAACCACCACCAAGCAATGCCAATACAACGGAACAACCTCTCGAGCAAGCCGAAGGAAATAACGAGCAAAAAGAAACTGAGAAGCGAGAACCAGTTTCTAAAAATCAAGTTAGCGAATCAGGTGAAACTGGTCCGCTAACGACTCAGTGAGGGCCCTATTGGGTCTTTACTGAGTGGGCATAAATGACGGGTTGAGCCCGTTTGAAAGTGGAAACACTGGCGTGCGAGAGCCCATGTTTTGCTTTCGAAAGTCTCACAGTCGTTCGTTTGTGCCGTCTCGAGGAAGTGAAATGAATATATATATCACTCCATCGATCATGATACACACATAAATATAATTGCGGGAGAATCATGTTTGAAAAGTAGGTAGACAAAATAAACACCAAAAGAATATCCACAAAGACCTAAGTAAACTCTAACGCTAGTACTGACAAGCCTCTCAAAGTGAAGACAAACAATTGTAAAGTAAAAGATAATAAGAATTAATAAGATAATTCAATAAGCTCACTTCACCAGAAGATAAATCTTCTAAATGAGTTACCTTCTTTTGTTTTTCTAATAATGAGTCTTCTCAGCTCATCATAAAGGGCAAGGTAGAAGGCAAATGGAAGGGTGTAAACCCAGTAAATGAAATCCAGATTACGAGTTGATAATATCTTGTGCAAAAATGGAGCATAAATGAAGAAGCATGAGACACCAATCATAACAGCAATTGTGTAATAAATACCTCTGTTTGTGAAAAAGCCTTGAGTCTTCATCGAGTTCATACGCATTCTGCCCACGAGTGCATGTGCGATCTAAGTTTCAACAATTGCGACGAATGAAGCTGTTTGGCCCATGTAGAATATATAGTTGGCAAGCGCCAATTATTAATCTGCTGATTCATTAACTTCTTTAGGAAGAGTAACGCCGCTGACTGTTATTTAGGCCCAGGCGTTTGTCACTAAGCCTTTGAGGGTTTCTGTAGGGAAATCATCGTGGTTGAACTTGCTGAAGTTGGACCAAGACATTGTGATTCCAGAGTATTTCTTGAACTCTTCGGAAACAACTACCATGAACATGATGAGAACTGATAATGCTTGGAACATACCAGTTCTCACGTATGAGTGCCAACAAACTTGCTTAGAGAACATTTTATCGCTCAGGGTTCTTGGAGGACGCAACATTAAATCAGCTTCGCCAACTTCGTAGCCCATTGCAAATGATGGCCAGATAGATGTTGCAATGTCGATTAAAATGATGACAATTGAAGATAAAGCGTTCGGGAAACCGCAGATAACAAAGAGTAAGAAAGGCATTAATTCAGGAGTTGTGGTGGTAATAGCATATGCCATCGACTTCTTCAGGTTTTCAAAAATAAGTCTTCCTTCTTTAACACCCTCAACAATGGAGGCGAAAGAATCGTCAACGAGGACCAAGTTTGCAGCATCTCTGGCGATTTCAGAACCAGAAGCCATAGCAACACCAACGTTAGCCTTCTTCAAAGCTGGAGCGTCATTCAAACCATCACCTGAAACAGCAACAATCTTAAATAAATTCTGATAAGCGGTAACAATTCTCAGCTTTTGCTCAGGAGTTGTTCTAGCAAACACAACACATTTATACGTGTCAAGGAAAATCATAAGTTGGTCATCATCAATCTCAGCTAAAAAGTCACCAGTCATAACAGAACCAGTATTTGGTCTTCTTGGAATGAATTGAGATGGCAAGCTTGATAATCTGTTCATAAGCTAAGCGTGTTGGGCAGTAGCAGTACATGAAATGCATGACATTGGTAAGTTTCCTCCATCCATTTAATATGATTGCTTATTCTCCAAATCAACTGATTTAGGATCAATGTAATAGTCAACACCAGTTTACAAAATACCAACTTACTTGGCGATTGCAGTAGCGGTTAAATAGTGATCTCCTGTAACCATAGTAACTTAAACCGAAGCTTGGCTACAAGTAGTAACAGCTTCAACGACGCCATCTTTTGGTGGATCAACGAGGGAAACAAAACCTAAAAATACCATTGGGGAAGTTATTTCTTCTGGATTTTCGTATTTGTCTTAAATTGGATTGTATGAATAAGCTAAACCAATAACACGCTCTCCTAAACCAGCGACTTATTCGTAAGATGTTTAAAAGTGTTGTAAGAATTCATCATCAATATCCTTGATTTCTTCGCCAGATTGATACTTTTAACTTGCTTTGAGTACTTTTTCTGGAGCTCCTTTAAGAGTGACCAGATCAAATTTGTCATCATATTTGTGTACTGAGAGTTGGAATTTGTAAACAGAGCTGAATGGTACTTCAAACTTCTTTGAATGGGCAGTTCTATAAGCACCTAGTTCCTTTTGCATTGATTTTTGGAAGTAAAGAGAGGTAAATCTTAAAATTCCTGATTCTGAGGCGTCACCAAAGGTGCGCTTCTTCAATGGAGATGGTTCTGGGTCAGTTGTATCGAATTCACAACGAGAGTTGAGAGCTAAAACGTCGATAAGTGGTTTGTTGTAACTTTTCAGGTCGATAGTTGGAAGCTCTTTGGCAAAATTCCACATAACTTCTTTGATATCAACGCAGTCGAACGTGTGTGACACAGTCATCTGATTTCTGGTAATAGTTCCCGTTTTATCTGAACAAATTACAGAAACGGAACCAAGTGTCTCGACATCGTTGAGGGATTTGACCAAAACGTTCTTTTTAGCCATTCTCTTGGCGGCAAGTGATAAGGTAACCGTGATGGATAGAGAAAGACCTTCTGGAACGTTAGCGACGATAATTGAAATTGAAAATAAGAAGGAATTGATAATTGAAATACCAAGCACGGTACCAAGGATGAAGAAAAGCACGCCAATGATGATACTGATAACGGTGATGAAGACGACTAATTTGTGAATTTCCTGCTGGATTGGAGTAACCTCAACTTTAACATCAGAAATTGATTTCTTCTGCTAACCGATCTGAGTCTTGTCACCAACTTCAACTACCACACCCTTGCCGTCACCAGCAATAACTGGGCTAGTGTAAAATCCCATGTTTGTGGCATTCAAAACAATCTCGTTCTTGTTTTCCAATGTTCTAGCTTGTGGTTCAACTTCACCAGTAAAGCTGGATAAATCGACTTTTAACTAATTTACCTCAAACAAACGAATATCAGCAGGACATTTCTGACCGTTTTTAATAATTACAATATCACCAATAACAATATTAGCGGTTTCAACTTCAACAACTTCACCATCTTCCAAGACCAAGGAACTACTTGGGATGAGTTTGGTGAATGCATCCAATGTTTTCTAAGATTTCATGGTTTAAACAAATGAAAGAGTGCCGCCAAAGACATTGATGATCATAAGACAAATAGCCAAGTATAAGTTGTAATCTTGGCCAGAGATATCCTTCTTCATTGAAATACCATACACTATAAAGCAAATAACTGTTGCTACCCAAAGCAAACCAGCAAACAGTTCGAATTAAGCTTTAAGGAATATTTGTAGAGGAGACTTACGCTTTGAATCAGTTAGAACGTTCTTACCGTTCTTTTGAAGACGTGATAATCTTTCTTGTTTTGTCAATCCATTCCGTTATGAATTTACGGATTTCAGGACGTCGTCAATTGGCTACATGTGATATTGTGGCCCGCTGTCTATTTTTTCGTTCTACACAGTTTCTTTGGCAACTTTGATTTCTGGTTCATTGTTGTTTACTGTTTAAACTTCTGTCATTAATAGGTGGTGTGGAATGGATTAAAATAAGTTGTTTGAAATGTAGTAATATAAAGCATATGTCTTTTTGGATTAGATGGATTACATATCGATTGGATGATTGATTAAAAAACTGTTTGAACAATATGAATTAAGTGGTCGTTTAAATTTTGCGCAAGCAAGAACATATTCCTGTAAAAATAATTTTGGACATGAAATTGATATGTTCAAAATTAACATGAAACTGTGTTTCACAAAATACCATATGTTTCGCAATTATATCCTAAATAACCAAAAAAGAACTTTATGAACCAAATTTTATGTTATATATTTATTTTAGAATTAATTTGTACTTATTTATACATCATATACTACACATTATTCAATAATATCCTGCCTTATAGCTGAAAATGACTAAATACACGGATTTACTTCATTTAAATGGCTACAATTTCTTGTAATAATTTGAATAAATATATTGATAAAAATTAACTGTAAATGGAATTGATGTATTATCTAAATTTATCTACGTAAATCTGAAAAAATAATGTTTACACATTATATTGTATTAACTACTTTATAATAGTTTATATATTCACTCAACTCATAGATAAATATAGAACAAATCCTACTTTTAAACGAGATTCAATGGTATCAATAATGCCCAAATAAAACATTAAGACATCACACGTCCATACACTGGCCACCCTTTTTCTCTGAACATCACATTTCCTTTCTAAACCACCTAATTGAGTTTGTTTTGGAGATCTTTTTGTTGATAACAGTTATACTCAGGTCATCATACACACACTAATAGCATCAGGTGAGTGGAAATATTGTATGTTAATATTTGGGTGTATGATAAACATTTATAATATTATTAGTTTAGTGTACACTGATTTGGTGTATAAGTTTACAAACATGACAATATTTTCAAAAATAATTGATATTGAGGGAAACGAAAATAATTATGTTAGTAAGGATTGATATCGGCGACAGAATTAGGGCTGGTTTTTGTGCGCAAAATGCGTACAAAAATAAAAAATGCGCACATTTTGATGCGCACAGTGTGCGCTGAGTACATACGTGCGCATGCGCACATATATTTCAAAATGCGAACATTAATTTTAATTTCTTAAAAATATCCTTCAGTTTTGTCATTAAATGCTATATTTCGAGTTAATATTACTTATTGTAATATTAAATATTGTTAATATGCTAACTTTACAACCATACGAAGATACATAAAAGTCATACATCATAAATAATAATCATAAATAATTATTAATGAAGTAAAACTTCTTGTTAGTTATCGTGTTTACTTATAGTTGCATTGTAGTACTGACTGAAATATTTGGTATATTATAGATTGTGATTTTACGAAATTATTATGTTTTGTCAAAAATTATTCTTAGTTAATTAATATTAATGTTAAATACATATTATTCTTATTTTATATATTAAAATCGTTGATTACATTATATTTATTCAAATTTTACTGTAATCAGTACAGTTCTTGATATTTAGTTGTTATATATAATATTGAAGTGAAAATACTTTCAATATAATGACATACATATTATTATAAGTATAAATATTTGTATGAATATTGAAATCTCCCCATATCTCAAAATATCTGCGCACAAAATAAAAATTTGCGAACAAATAAGAAAAACCTATACACATTTGTTCCTTGCGCACATTAATTTCAAAATGCGCACTTTTGCGCACAAAAACCAGCCCTAGACAGAATTATATTATTTTAATTTTTATTCAACTTTAAAATTTATCCATTTCTATCATCTTTTTTTGTGTTCTAACTTTTACACATACAATTTGAATATTCTTATAATTGATTTAATCTGTTGAGCCAAGTTATAACTATATTCAATTCATTTTAGTTTATCTACTGTTGCATTAATGATCAACATCAAAAAATACAAAATTCTTAACAACTTATTTGAAGTTAAATATCGTTTCCTAGAAATTTTAAAGTTCAAGTGACAAGCGCTTTTTAGCACAAATGATCTCTTGTAGAATTTATTATATTTTGATAATTGTTTATTTTATTGTTTGATATAAAAGAACAAAAAGTCATAATTATTTAACAATAATATTTTTCAAACCAATTTTCGAAGATGTATATTTAAATTAATATCGAACTATATTGTCACCTTACATTTTATAAAGTAGTATTTTTCAAAAGCGATATATCAAGAACAAGAATATTTCAAATAATTTGATTTTAAAGATGATAGGATCCAACAGCAAACGTAATTCAACGGATTTTGTATACTCATTAGATAATACTATAATAATGACCATCACTGTAATTAATTCACCGCTTCAAGTTCATCTTTAATAATTATCACAATTTTGTATTTTTTGATTTTTAGCCAATAATTAATTTTTCCATCAACAAATAAAAACTAGTTAATCTTGAACAAAATAACAACTATAACAAATTTCATTACTTAATAAGATAACTGTAACCTGAATATTTATAAAATATCAGAGCAAATCGATATAACTTTTCTATTTAAAGAGCTAGAAATATGTTATAAATTTCTCTAGTTATAATAAAGACTGAATAAGTAATTATGGTATTACATGCTTTTAATTCCGTAAATTTATTCTCAAGATCATAAAATATTTAAACAGATTATTAGAACTTTCGTAATTTATAAATTTAGCATCTAAGAATAGTAATATAACCGTCGAATTAAGGAACTAAGTATTTTCACCTATTAAATAAATTTTTTAATCCATCCACATCAAATAAATTTTTTAAATCATAATTTTATAGTTATAATCATCTACATTCATTTAATGAACCTCTTAGTTGAGGAATTGAGTTAATACACTTATTGACAGCGATTTAATCTTAAGGATCAAAGTTATAATTTAAATTGTAAATTGCTGTTGGAAGAAATTGGAATAATTTCTTTCAAAATTAATAATTCAAGTTTCTTGCGTTATCAATATTATATAAGAACAAAAGTAATTATATTTCCCATTTTTGATTGATCATCGTACTTTTAATGTCTTAAATATGAAAAATTTAGTAACGTAAAATAATTTAATATGTACTAATATTTGAAATTATTGAAAGCGTAAATTATATATTTGGTTATGCAGTTAGTATTTTCGCTTAACTTCAAATGTTTAATATAATTCAATCTTGTTATATTACTTTCAATATAAAATATCTCAAATAAAAGTGTGGTGATTGAGTCAATTTAATTTTCTATTAAGCTAGTATACTCTTTAAGTTAACGAAGCCGCTTGTCACTTGAACCTGGATCTCAAGTTTAATATCGATTTTGTATGTTTCTATTTTACAACACTATTGATGCCCTGTAAATATAATGATTAGATTTATAGAATATGAATAATTTAAGGAATAATTCATGCTAGATATTAGTTAAATTGCTGAATGTACCAACATTTATATTTTTCAAATTCTGGAAACTAAAATTACAACATTTGAATTTGGATTAATATATATTTTAAAGTTCTAAAAATTTTATGGTGTTCGATTTGAGTAATGAGTGCGATTTTATTAAACTACTAATTCAATATTATTTAGTCATTACATAAAATTTTTAATTTCAAATTCATTTAAGAAGTGAAAAAGTTAAATTAATTTACGTCGCACATATTTGCTTATATATAACATATTATAAAATAAATGCTCCTTGCTGATTATTTATAAAATTATTATCATGTGTTTACAATTATTTAATAATACGATTAAGCATTATATTTATTGATTGATTGAAAGATATCGAACTTCATAAGTTCGGAATAGCTAAAATATATTTATTTAAACCCGATTTATTTAAAGCCCGAAAGAGCTAACGGAGAGCCTGGAGGAGGTTTGACGTGTGATAACGCGAAATATTTGGTTAGAGAGGAATGTTGTTGGTTTTGTATTAATTGGTCTTCTCATAATTTCTCGTATTATTCTCAATAATTATTTACATTTATGTTTGTATTATAATAAATACTTTTAGTATATAATTTTACACCACTTCATTTTCGATATGATTAGGTAGTGTAACTTCTGGTTTTACAAATGAAAATGAAAATATTTATACAAAATATTAAATGCAGTATGATACGTGGTAATAATACTTCAATATTGTTTGTAAATTCCACTCCTGATACAAAATGCCATCAGTTAAGCCATCAGTTAGACCAAAGTTCGGTAAGAAAGAAGAAAAGAAGGACGAACCAGCAACAAGAGTTCTTGATGCTACTGGTAGACCAATCCCAGCTGGAAAGGGTAAGAAGTGATTCACTTTAATCAATATTGATAAGATAATTGCCGTTGTTATTTATTACTAAAAATGATGGAGTTATTTATTGAAATAGGTGTACATTGAAGTTAGATCATATAGAGATTATATTATCATTATGTTATCATAAAGTCACTATTATATAATATTACACAGTACAATAATCAATGACACTAATGACCGATTAGTATAGTTATTATATTAGTAGTTAGCTTTATCACATATTGTAAAGTCATTTATGATACAAAAGCTGAATAGCTGAATAGTTAAATATATTATCAAAAATTGGAAATGCGTTACCTTATAAATGCGTTTGTCAATTTCATTAAAGCGTTTTGTTGATGAGTCATATTATTGAAATTTGTTAAGGATGTCTCTTTTAATGATTCTTTTTTAACAATTTCAAAATTAATGAAATATTTGTGATTACAAAAATATATTTATATATAGTTAACATTTCAATTTTTAACACTCCAATGTCTGATAGTATTTAGGTTTTGGTTCGTGTGCGTCCTTTGATAGACAGGGAGAAAAATGACAAAATTTGCATAAATCTTAATGATAATTCGTTAGTAATGAAAGAAACTACTGGAAACGAGCTCTTTGATTAGTATGCTACTGATTATAGTTTTGCGTTTGATAAAATCGCGCATCCAGATTCTACGTAGGAGGATGTATTTGACTAGGCGAGGTCTTTGATAGACTCGTTTATCAGTGGTTATAATTCGTCCATCATGGCCTATGGTTTAACGTCGTCTGGAAAAACGTACACCATGTTCAGCTGCGACGACAACAATCTAGGTATAGTTCCTCGCGCGACGTAGTATATTTGCGACTAGCTCGATTCGCTTGTGTAGCAGAAGAAGTTGAGTAAGTATTCTCTGAGTTTTTCTTTTGTGCAGATTTACAACGAGTAATTGTCCGATTTGCTGAATCCGACTCAGTAGCTGAAAATCCGCATCACGGACCAGCCTGAGATTGAGAATATGTCCCAGTACCTGATTAAGTCTTATCAGGACGTGATTTAGTTGATCCAGCACGGCGAGATGAACCGTAAAACGTCACAAACGCGTTACAACGAGCTTTCGTCCCGTTCGCACGTCATCTCCTCCTTCTTTTTGGAAACGAACAACACAGTTTCAAAGCTCAACCTGGTTGACCTGGCCGGCTCTGAGAAATTGTCTTCTGCTATGTAATCCACTCAGGGGCAAGAGACTAAGTACATTAACACGTCCTTATCAACGCTGAACAAGGTAATTTACGCGTTGTCCGAGCACAAGCAGCACATCCCGTACAGAGACTCAGTCCTGACCAAGCTCCTGTCCGATTCACTGGGCGGGAATTACCTCTCACTCCTAATTTGCTGCGTTTCACCTGCGAGCTCCTCGTTCTTTGAAACACTCAACTCACTCAGGTTCGCCGAGCGCGCAAAACGGGTCGTGAACAAAGCGGTTAAAAATGAAATACAAAACGACTCACCTGACATAGTTGAGAAGTTAGAACAGGAAATAAGCAGGCTTGAGGGAATACTGGAGAATAAGCACTCGGGCGAGCAAATAAGCGTTCTGAAGCAGCAGATATTTGATTTATAATAAACGCTCAACTTTGGCGGGCTAGTAGAATTCAGTAGCACGGAGCTCAAAACACTCCAAATTGAGCTGGACAGGAAGAAATCACTCCCATCACTCGACTTCAACAACAGCCTAGATAAATTCCAGCTTGTACTGCAAAAACAAGAGTCGAACCTGGAATACTTGCTCCAAAAAATCAACTAACAGAATAACTACCTTAATCAACTCCTGGTCGAGTTCGAACTCACCCAGCGTCAAAAAATACAACTCGGTCAGAAACTGCAACGACTCCAGTTCAAAATGATCAAAAACGACTGTGGAAAACCAATTGGAGTTGAAAAACTGGGTGAGAGCGATAAAATCGGCGTTCTGGAGGGCGAACTGAACGGCCTGGAGCGGAAGAATTAAATTTTGAAGGCGAAAATCGCTAAAGGGAAGGAATACATTAAACAAATGAAGCAAATGGACGGGACCGAGCTGGAAAAGAAGATCCTGAAAGAAATGAAGCTCAAAAACCTAAAAGGAGACAAGAAAGAAAAAATGAACAAATACCAAAGAGAATCACACGCACTCGTAAACATCATGAAAAACAAAATCGAAATCGTGCTCGAAAACAATAACATCGACGGCGCCGACAAATTCTGCACCGGCGCGCTAGAAGCCCTCAAAAGAACCAGAAACGACTATGAGTGAGTTACACAATAATATTATTAATAATATTAAAATTATCTTCATACTAAAATATATAATTAATATAATTCCTCAAATCAATATGGGTACGCGTTTGTCTACAAAGTACTAAATCACAGAAAGCGTGATAAAAACTACAGGCAGTATAAACAGGTATCCTACCTGTTTCGTCTCACTTATAAAAGTAATTTTTTCGATACTCAGCTGCTAAATGCCAACGAAGTTTACTATTCCACTTATGCTTTTGTCAGTAGAAAATTTTTTGAACTATACCTTATCAGTCATTTGTAGCTCCAATAAGCACATTTTGTGGTTCTAAACATATGTAGCTGCATTATTTAGTTTCATGGAGATCCTGATAAGTGTGTTGAAAAAAGTTGCATTTTTAGTGTCTTCATAGCAATCAAATGTTTCTGCGAATAAATTGGTAATTGTGTTGATTTACCTGAAGATGTGATACTCAGTTTCTCGATGTTTCTCGACTATAAACTCCGTTAGTGTCTGGGATGAGCGTGGGAAAAGACCAAGTAATGTTGATTGTATTGCTCACATGGTTAGTGAACCAATTTAAAATGCTTTAGCAAATATTTCTGTCAGCTCCTGTGAATTAAATTAAACAATGAAACTCCACTAGTACAAAAAAGTCACCAGGGTTTATAATGCTCGCTAACGGGAATTCTGCTTAGAGTTTGAAGTTAGGATAAACATAAACTGAAACAGTTGCAAAATCATTTTACTTGAATGGGATTTTACACGAGCCGTATTCTCACTCAATATGGAATTACTAAGTTGACCCTGTGTCCTGGACTATTTGGATAGAATAACCTCGGTCGCATCTGTAAAACAGTTCAATTGTAAAGAATACAAAATGTTTATCATTGAAGTGGGTGTTTATTTCCATAAAACATATATAATCAGTCTCATAATATTATATTGTTTATTAATATTTCTACATATTTCAAACATATATATCGGCTCACTCTTTTGGTACATCTCAAAAACATCCACTCAATAATCAATTACTTCAATCACAAGAAACATTAAAAAATGATGTATTCATTTTAACGCGTTCTTCAAACATTATTAAAACTGGTTTAAAGAAAATATCTTGGTCTCACTAACTGTATAATATCCTAAAGAAATGAAGATCAAAAATGACTTCTCTGCTTTTAACACAAGAAGCTATTCTTTAATTTTACGAACAACTATTATAAATCTAAACTTCACTCTTATATAACTTCTAAATACATCTTACGTGTGAATAGAGATGTTGTAGGATGTGAAAATGGTGTACTTCCGAAACTTGTTTATTCACACTACTCTTAACTTTGTTCTGACTTCTTCAGCTCTGTTCTGTCTATATCGTCTGTGTAATCATCAAATATATTTGTAAATGACTCAACAGATTGTGTATATCGGTATTACGGACTCAGACTATGAACACAACCCATTTTGAAGTGGAAAGTAAACATTTGTGTTGTAATTATCATAGAATGTCAATATATATGATTTTGATATGTTTATTTTAGCAAATTCAAACGAAATGATAGTTAGAAGAGAAATTTGTAGAATTCCTACTGTACTTACGATAAAACTAACCATACAAGTTCATCTCGCATTTAAATAGTAGTATTACAATAATGCGTATGTATTTTATTCACATTTACATTTATTTACATTCTAATTCCAATCAGTTTTAAATCATTCATTTTGATATATATTGCGTCTATTTAATATCCATTTACCACTCCAAATGACGCTTTTGCACAATAAGTACGAGTATAGTATGTTGAAGGACGATTTGGGTTCTGGGACGTATGGTTCCTGTTATAGGGCCTATAATCGGTTGACGTAGTAGTATGTGGCTTTGAAGATAATTCCTTTAAAGGTAGATTCGAACGTGAATAAGATAATTCAGGAGGCTGAGTTGCTTGAGTCTTTGATTCACCCACACATTGCGCATGGTGTGGAGCATTTCACGGACGTGGTCGCCGGCCAGAATTCCCTGGTGATAGTGATGGATTTCTACGAGCTCGGCTCTGTCCGTTAGTTTGTGAACGACAATTTCGACTCCATTCTGCAAATCCCGCTCCACACTCGTTAAAAATGGGCCTTATAATTGACTTGTGCGCTCGAGTTCCTGCACCAAAACAATCTCATTCACAGGGACCTGAAGCTGGAGAACCTTTTCCTCTCAAAAGATTTGAACCTCTTTTTGGGCGATTTTGGAATCGCACGTTCGCTAGAGGGGTCAATGGCGAAAACGTTCCTGGGAACGATTGAAACGATCGCACCGGAGGTTCTCGCCGATGAAAAATACGGGACTGAGGCGGACGTCTGGAGCCTCGGGTGCATTTGGCACGAATTATTTGGCGGAGAGAAGGCGTTCACGGGAGCGATGGGCGCAATCGTGCTCAAAATCGGCTCGGCGGACTACAAAAGACTCCAAGGGGGTAAATTCGAAAACAGCGCGAACGAAATGATGCAAAAGGAGCGGGAAAAGAGGCCCAGCGCAGAACAAATCATGAAATAATACAGAGAAGAGTACCAGGCACTGCTAAAAGGCGATGCAGTGTACGAAGAAAAAATAACTGAAGAAGTGCACACAGACAGCAACAAATTCAGCTTCGATACGAAAAAATACGACTTCAGAGCTATGGGACTCAGAGAAGAAACATTCCATTAAGGAGTTCAACTTGCAATCAGAGCCCTGGACGGAGAATAAGTCGCAAGTAGCTTCCAAATATGCGGAGAAATCGACTTCATCAGCGACCCAGTAAAAGCACTTGAACAAGAAAACGTAGCCATGAACATACTATTCAAACAACTAGGGATAAACATGAGCTGGGAAGATGCCAAAAGAGTAGCTATTAAAGAAACATTTGCGTGAACTTTTTCTCATTATATAACATACTACACCTATTATAGTAATATCAATAATAACCCACTCCACAATTACAATATGGACATTGACTAAAGAATAAAAAGATTGCCATAAAAATACATAGCTATGATTGATAAAATGAAGGTTGGCGATTTAGTCTCTTGTTTACACTTAATTATAGCCTGTGGAGAGGAGTACACTGAACTAAATTAACACATCGACCAATTAAAGCAAACAGATTTCGATTTCAATGAACTTTCACCAGATATAAACCAGTTATAGTCATAAAATATCGAGCTTGATGCCGAAAACTAAAGGCTAAAGGCAAATTTAGATTTTTAGACGAAGTGTAATGAGGAAACAACGAACAATATGGAGAAGGCATTAGATAAAGCGAATTCTTCTTTGTTACGGGTTTCTTTTGAGTTAAAGGAGAAGGACTCCGAGTTACAGCTTTTAAGGAATTAGTGTTTTGAGTTTCAAAAGGAGATTGGAATGCTGCGCAATTTATAGGTTACTGGTTAGTCTGATAATGTGCAGGAAATACAAAGTCTTAAGCAGTAATTGTTCTCATTGCAGCACAAGAACGAGGAGCTCTAGAACAGCCTCGAGTCAACGATGTGCGAGAAGGAAACTGAAACTCTAATTCTTTCGGAGAAGGATAAACTTATCTCCAGTTTGAAAGCTCAGAACGAGATCCTAAAAACATCCATTAACCAGCTCAGCCCAGACGAAGAAAAATACAAAAACGAGAACACAGTTTTAAGGAGTGAGTTAAAATCAGCTCTCTTAAAATCATCTCCAACCGAACTAAAAAATAAATGCGAGTTGTTAGAACAGGACTTGAACAAAAAAATATAACAACAGAGTTAAAAAATAAAAGATCTTGAAGCTGAGCTGCAACAATACAAAAATAATTCGTCAAACGCTTCTGTAGAAGAAATAAAAGACCTGAAGTAAGACCTGAACGAAATCAAATAACAACTATAAAACAATATAATCAATAACAAGGAACTACAAAGCGAAAACGAACAACTTAAAAACGAAGTGCAATAACTACACGAATCACTCGTTATCACAAAAATTCACAACAAAAGGCCATCCGAAAATCTCAAGCAACAAGACCTGGACGAAACACCCTCACTAATCCAGCAAGAAGACCACTACTCGCAAATATACTTCGGACAATTGCAAAAATGCGACCAACACGCACTAAATCACGTTGTTTACCTCTTACTGAACCAAAACTATAATCTAAGCAACCTGCTCAAATAATAATATCAATCAGAAAGCTCAATCATTGACACATTTTCACATAATCATGACGCCACACAATCAACTCTTATAAAGCAACTAATTACTGTGATTGAAAACCAACGAGATCTGATTGTCGAAAAAGATATAATAAATAAAGCATTCGCAAATATTTATGAATAACTGAAACAAGTAAAAAATGGTGGCTTTGAGTAAAACAGCGAGTTGTAACAGCAAGACCTTTAATTTAAGATTAAAATTCTGCAGAAAAAGTTAGAAATTGAGAACATAACTAAGATATCAGCCGAAGATCTTGTTAAAAATAAATATTGTTTATCAACAGTATATTACTAATCGTTATGTTAGTTTTATGAACAAATTCTTCAAGAATCTGTGAGCTAACATGTAGCTTACGCTATGAATCAATCAGGTCATGTTAAGATGTTAGAGTAACATACTCAACAGCAAACTTCATCGCAATTATTATAGATTGTGAGCGAATTAGTATAAGATAAACAGTAATCCGAAGTATTATAGAAAAATCTGATATAGTTACAAACATAAGCGCCAAACAAAATTAAACTGATACCTTCAAAGTTCGACGAGGAGTTAAGAAGCATTTTACGCTCAATCCAAACTGACTTAACACTAACTACAAAACAACTAATGCAAAAACGATCTGAATCTATTAATAATTAAATATTAAAATAAACTAATAGTAAGTTAACTTAATTAATATTAGGACTAATTCCATTGATTCCAAGTAGTAATAATAATGATAATCTCCACCAGCTCATTTTGGACTCTAACTTGTAAAAGAATCAAATACTAGTTCAATGTGAAGAGAAGGAGCAAAAAGTAAACTAGCTAAAAGCGATGAATAAAACTCTACAGAGTTAAATGAACACTCAACTGAAGCAACTAAATGATAAATTCAACGTTTTGATGTAGGCTGCTGATAATAAAAAGCTGGACAAACTGTAGAACATAATTGTGTAGCAATAAAAAATAATAACTGACTAATAAAAGGATTTGGATGCCCTTACAACGATTTAGTATGAAAACAAGGAAGTTCAAGTGGACACTGGTGAGATAAGACTGAATATTGAATTGAAGCGCTAGGTTTCTGAATTAAAGTAGTTGAACGAGGATTTAATCTTTAAATATCAGGGTGACTCGACTTAGTGGTAGGAAAAGTGCGTTTAACTGTAAGCAGCGCATACTGACTACAGGTTAAAGCTTACCTCTCAATTAAAATAAATTCTTGAGTAAGTTCAATCATTTAATCAGCCTTATGATTTCACTTCCAAGATAAAAGATCTTTCTGACCGTCTTTTTAGCACTAATTAGGTTATGAAGGATTTGGTCAAGCTTCTAATTCAGCAATAAATAATTTTGTCAAAGTAAAAGTAATATATTCAAATAAAGAACGTTCAGGTCGCAAATTTTGAGGCTCAAGCAGGTTCCTCTTTATTCAGTGTGCAAACTGCTCAAACTCAAGTTGAAATTTCATTTAATAATTAGTTCACGTAAATTGAGCAGAAGTAAACGAATGATTAATTTTCGTAAACTGAGGGCGAATGTTTGAGCTGCAAAAAACTAATTCAGTTGTATGTGATTGAGAAATCTACTAATGAAGCGCAAAAGGCACAATTGGATTCGATTCATCCGAAATACGAATAATTGATTGAGAGGAACGCAAAAAACGAAAAACGGGTGAAAAATAACGAAAATCTGCTCCACATGAACGTGAGAAAACTGGTACTTGCTAAGAAAGATTTGAAGCACGCTCAAAATCAAATATCCGGATATAAAACAGAAATAATCTCACTCAACAAAGACAATCAAGTGCTTTGCGAAGAACTTAAAAATACTCAAAAAGAACTTAAAAATCAAATCCAAAGAGTGTAACAAAAACAACTAATTGATATGGACCTTAAAAAACAGAAAATCACAATTTAAGAGCTAGAAATTGAAGTTAACAAATACAAAACGGAACTATTCAACAAAAACAGAGACCTTAAAGTTAAATAAGACCTAATCAACGAAGGAACTTAAATATAAGACGAACTAAAGAAACAAATACTCAAACAGCTACACCAAATCAAAAACCTCAAAAAGAAATTCAACAATGAAGACAAAAAAGCAATGAACAGCATCTTAACTGAAGAGGACATAGATATGATATTCATGTGAAGTAATATATTTTGCAATTATTTTGTATAATATATATTCTAAACTAGCTTATCTTTAATCCTTAATCTTTAAAGGACCGTCGGGTTAATTTGGTTTTTTGTTTTCTATAGTTCTAAAAATTTATATATTATTATATTATATAGTAACTCGACAATTCAGTTTTTTCAATTTCAGACCCCACTTCTTAAACAGAAAATGAGAAATATAAGACTTGGAGTTAAAAATATTTCATATCATAATCTTGCTTCTATTAAGCGGAATTAGTGCAGGTTACTTATAATAGGAACTGAATACTATTACACCACACCTGTATCACACCAATTTAGTCAAATTCTAATATTCCAACGTATAAATAAATTTAAAGACAAGTCAATAATAAAATATGTATTTATATTCAATTGAGATTGTGATAATCTGCTTTGAAAATTATTATTGTTTACTACAGTAGGAAAAGTTAATTTTATCCAATTTTGTTCTCAATATAAGTTAGCTGGTACTGGCGATAAAATATTATAAATACTTTAAAGAAACTACCGTAACTATGCTGTAATAAACCAAAGTTAACTGCAACAAAGAAAATGATTGTAACAATTATGAATACGGTAAAGAAAAAAGTACTTATAAAATTATGATAATGCATCATTATGTTAACCATAATGTATTCATAGAAATGTGTTATTATTGAGGCACATAGTTTAAGATGTGCGTTGAAATAGTTAGTGTGATTTGTATTTTTAACATTGATAAGTAAAATACAACCTATTAAAATCAATATTATATGATTATACTCTTACGCATCTAGTTTTTATAAATTTATAATAAATCCACTTCATATTTTATTTCGACTTATAACTTCAGTTTATCAAAATATTTTGTATGATGAAATAAGTTTTCACAAAAATTTGGTGTCAGAACTTGGTCATAAGTTACGTTGCCCCATTTTAATACCGAATGAAAATAGTATAATTTTTTCGAATTTATGAGTTGTGAATCTCAACAAATATACAACAAACTAAATAATATAGATTATATTAGTGATAATATATTAGTAACTATTAATTTACCTACAGTAAGCCGACTGAAAACTAGTTTAAGTAAATTATAAAATATTTTTTAATTATGCAAATACTCTAGTTCATAAATTATAGAGTCGTAATTTATATAGTTATATACTATTTTGAAATAATATTCAGTTAACTTCTTATTATCTTCTTCAAGATCATAAATATTACATATAATTATTATTGAATTTTGCAGCAATAGATATAACTGATATTAACTACAGTAATATTTGTACAAATTGATGTTCTATGTAATATATTATAATATAAATGCTTTTAGTATCCTAGTTGTTCATAATTAGAGTGTTCTTACAGTGGTGGGCCCTCGAAATGCTTTTTTGAATTAGGAAGAAGAATGAAGTTTATTATTTGAATCTTACTTATATCACTGCCCGGCTCAATAATGAGTGTGTTCTCCCTCCTCATCAATACACTCATTAACTCTATTTACTATTGATTTGTAAAGTGCTTCAATCACATCAAGGCCTGGTTGAGCCTTGGATAGCTGTGCTACAATAATTAACGTATATAACTCTGTATATACTTCAATAATAAGTTTCAACTTTACCTAACGTTGTATAATTTAACAATCAAGAAAATTGATTTCTCATTATGAAATGGAAGTGGAAGATCATAAGTAAAATAACTGTTGTTTTAGAGTAGCATCAATATATTATTTAATGCTGGGCCCGACTAACCCACTTGATTCCATTCTTCAAGAAACAAAAATGCATTCATTATTTGAATATTGAGAATGAAAGCGACTGTAACTACCTGAATTATAATTCTAATTAAGCGAAGTACCAATACTTCATCTTGAGCTCCCGGTTGAGATTGAAAGAAAAAGTCCTCCATTGTTTTCGTGATTAAGAAATACCTAAAATCGTTCAGATTGACCCAGTTGAAGATGAACACCGAGGTCCTCTGCAGGTCCAGTGCTTGCGCTACTAGTTATAAATTACATATTGCGTCCGTATACCAATCATTGGATCCTCTTATTCTTTTCTCCAATCAGGCTTAACTACCATATATTTTCGAGATAAATCTTTCATAAATTAGTTTTGTTGACTAAAACGTAGAAATTACACAGGGACATCTTAAACAAGTGATATAACTAGTTCAGATTGGTACAATATTTTATGAATTCATCCGTTGGACCCAGAAATGAAGAGAATACAAACGCTTCAGAACTGCCTAAGTTTGTTAAGTGAATTAGTTGACCTTCCCTAAACATCTTCTACCGCGTTTATTTTGTCATTGCCGTCCTTTTATTGCATGTGGTAATTTCTATTTTTCCTTTTTGGAATATTAAATACCGACTTTGAATAGTCGATTATGGTCTAATACGATCGAAATCATATTTTTGGCCCTCTTGTGTTAATGAGTAGTTCATGAATAATCTCCAACTTGAGATTATTTATTGGAATTTGTCATCCGCATTAGAAGTGGCAAAATATTTTAATATATAATTACTCACATAGTAAACAAGAAAAAGCAATTCCACCTCCCATAACTGTATGTAAAATAAATTACTATGTAATATAAAGTTTGGTCATTGAAACATTAAATCCGGCTTATCATTAAAACCTACCTACTCCATTTATTAAATATTATACAATAATATAAATGTTAATTTCTCACTGCTTTCACTCCAATGATGGATCAATTAATCACATAAACTAGTCCAGGATAACATTCGCTAATCTTGAAGATTAGCTAATTTCGACTCTGGATTGGATGGATATGGAGTGAAATTAAAAAGTGAACTATATACAACCTCTCACTAGTACATATATCATATTTGTTTTGCTCTATATTCTATTTAATTTTTATGAAAACCCCCTATGGTCCTTTAAAGATTAAACACCCATCGGGCGTTTTCGGGCTTTGCGTTTTTCGATACCCTAATATTTCATAAAACTTCTTCTTGTAGTCGGACCGGGACAACTGGATATTTTAAATATTGTTACCACCTCTTTAACAGAAAATGAGAAATATTCAACTTGATGATTGAAACAAATAAAAGTCAAAAATATAATTGGATCTAGCCGAATACATGCACTTCAGACATGCAATATAATTAATCTTTAGTTTGTAGTTTACGACAGTATTATGAAAAATAATAAATTTTTGATTAAAAATCAAATACCATGTGAAAACTTAATATAAAATGTAAAGAAATACGATTATTATTGCTACATTGTGACATAAAAAATTACTTCGCTAATTAGTAATATAACAATATTCAAAATTGATAAATTATAATATGCGAGTATAATATCTAAAATTTATAATGTTTTAATAAGTCCACTTCACAACCTAATTTAAGTCATAACTTGAGTTTATCAAAATATTTTAGGTAAGGAAATTAACTCATACAAAAATATGGTGTTAGAACTTGGTCACAAGTAACTTTCCCCAATTATTATATAATACGGAAAATGTTTATTTTTTCGATTTTTCTGAGTTATGAATCTTGACCAATATAGTATAAATACAATAAATTATATTATATATGTTATTCTAAATTAGTACGTATTAATTTATCCATTTGAATTCCTCCTGTAACTACATGGTGAAAACCCGAGTAATGAAAATAAAAATAACAAATACCAAGACAGCATCAATATGGTGTTACGGAAAATATAGTTATATATTATGTCAATATAATAAGCAGTTTGTTTTCAATTACCTTTTTCAAGAATCAAAATATCTATATAAATATATTTTGAATTTTACTGAAATGTAAGTAAGTGATAAAAACTATAATAATTTTGATACAAGTTATTAATGTATATTAATATTATTATTTAGTGAATGACTGTAATCTAGAAGTCAAGAAATCGTGTGTTCAGATTTTCGTATTTGGGCTGACTGGATATGGAGTGAAATTAAAAAGTAAATTATATATAACCTCTCACTAGTACATAAATTATATTGGTTTGCCTCTATATTTTATTTTTATTTTTCGAAAAACCTCTGGGTGTTTAAGGATTAATGTCTTTTAGTTCATAAATAATGATGTAATCGAAACTTCAGATATTGATGAACAAAATTAACATCATGGAGGTAAATAATGTTTCAGTTTTAAACTTTATTCCCTACATTTCTTCGCCTACCTGATTCCAATACAGCGCAGAGACTATTTCGGATGTTTCAATTCAGCCTAATTTTATCTAATTTTCATGGCTTCGTCGTGTGTTTGATCATAACTCATAACAGTATTTTAAGCCGTTACATGCACTCTTTTCTTCTCGCTCTTCAGCTTAATCATAATTTTAACTCCTTTTGAAAAATAACCTAACAGATGGACTATAGCCATCCATTGTCTATTTTCTATTGCACAATAAGGGTTTTTCATTGTCCCAGACAATAGAATGCAATGAAGTATAGGACAATAAGAGCATATATTTCATTGCTAAAGTGGAATATTTTACACATATATGCATAAAATATAAATGTTCGCGCTCCAATATTTTCCACACCTCAATAAATGCAACTTGAAAGTCAATCTTTACAATTATGATTTAAAAGCTAAAAACTGTTTCAATAATATTTATAATTGCCTCTTATTGTCTAAGCTTCATTTTAGCCATAGGAAAATGAACAAAAACGACGAAAATCAAAATATTTTATTTGACTCCATATTATAGTGAATATGTTTGAAATATGATGCTAAAATTATATTTACAATATATTAAATGTAAAATAGAATTAAAGAAAAAGTGACAAAATCTTATTGTCATTTTATCTGTAATTGTGGTACACAATAGAGATAATGATTGTCTTATTGGCAATTATTGTCAAAAGTGCTCTTATTGTCTATTGTTGGATGGCTATAAGATGGACTAATATCTCCTTAATCTACTAAGTTGCTTATTGTTGCAGTGTTCACTAAAGTTTCAGTTTTAGCAAATTTCTAGCAAATATTTTGTCATCGATATAACCTCCAAGCCGGAATCAGTAGTCGAAGGTCGCAGCATCCACTGGTGCAAAAGAAGGAATGCGATAGAAACGAGAGTTAGTGGATTTTAGTTCCTTAAAAGACGAGGCGCCGAGTCAGACGCGCCAGTTACTTCGTTGTTTGTTATCATAATAGGGTCATGCCCACAGCAGGTCGCCCAATCGAGGCAGAGTGAGCAAAATATATTGTCTATATTGTCTTTTATTATGTAATCTGTTTCAAAGTTTATGTAGGTAGGTATTTATTTTTACCTAATATATAAATTAAAATAAACATATTTTCATTCAACATGATGCAGCATAGTTTGGACAATTAGAAATTTTAACGCTGTTGACATAATTTTCTCCTCTAAGAATTGAAGTCGAAACTGTAAATGCAGGATACTTGTATCCAACAGCAATTCCAAAGTTTGATGGGCTTGTAACTTTGACGTAGCTAATTCTAGAAGTTACTATTTTTAGGGTGCATGCGTAGTAATTCTGGCTGAATGTTCCTATAAATCCACCTGCATTCGAACTTGTTGCGGTAACACTATCACTTGTAAGTATTCCTTCTGAAATAACAATATTAGATGAATAGTCAGCAAATCCGATAAATCCTCCTGCGTGTGTGACACCACTTATGGTACTCGTGGTAACAACGTTATTTGAGAAAAGCATGGTTGATCCTGCTTGTAAATGTCCGATAATTCCACCACATTAAAAGTATATTCCAACTGTTATGTTTAGTACAGTACAGTTAGAAATTTGGATATTGCTATATGCTAATCCAATAAACCCGCCTGCAAATGCCTAGTTTGTTTTGAGATTGCTGTTGATTATATTGCTGTATTTAATAACAATAATCGATTAGCAGTATCCGAAGTATCCGCCAACATATTAATATGCGTTAGTAATAACAGTCGAATATATTGAGCTATTAGTTACACTTGAGTTGGGTGATAAGTTGTTACCAACTAGTGCTGCGATGTAGCTTCCTCCGTTGCTGTTGATGATTACAGATATTTTAAGGCTGTAAAAGTTGCTATAGACGCAGCCAACTCCAGTGGCTCCAAGTGTAGCGAATTAATTGAACGTGTCTGAGCTAATAACGTTCATAATAACGTTTGATGTTGAAAATTGAATAATTCCTTCATAGAATCCGATAACGCCGAATTAAGTGAACGTGGTGTATGATTTCAGCGCTTGTGATAGGCACATTCTCTCAATTACCAATGAGTTGTTATTAGCGTTTGTGCGTCCGAGTATAAGGCCCGAGCTTGTGATGTAGTATACTTTAAAAATTTGGCGTGCGTTCAGCATAACGTCCGTCAGAATTACCTTTGTGCTGTTTATTTGGTTCAAAACGCCCCCGAATTGGTAAAAGTAGGTGGCGGTAGAGCCAATTTGGTTCACTAATTACGGGTTCGTGGTGTTCCCGAGTGAGACCGATATATAGGACATATTAAGAACGCTGTTGTTTGAAACTGAAATTAGATACGATGACATATTTCCCGGGTTGAACGTAGATGGAGTGAAAGAGACGTTTTAAATGAAAACGGAGCTCATATTTGCAATTGGTGTTATGAGAGTGATTTGGCCGGTTGATGTGTACGAACCCAAAATTTGGTAGTTAATCAAATTAAATGTGCACTAGATTTAACCAATTAAATAAATAGTGCCAAATGAAGGGGCGAACGTTAAGTTCAGCATCAAATTATTTATGGAAGAGGTACTAGTTGCATTCTTAATTAAAATGTATAATTTATGCGTTGAATTCACTGTTATATTTGAATTAGGAGCGGAAAGTATATTCACTTATGTGATTGAAATTTGTATGGCGGGGGTTAAAATAGCACCGGTTCCAGTTATTTAAGTTCCTATTTAAATTTTAAGGTTTATAAAACTATTTTGAGTTTAAAATAACGGGGATATAACCGAATTATATACACCGTTACTAATATTAATGAACGCATTTTAAATATTGTTCGAAAACACGAATCCACTCCCAAAATCTGAGGTGGATATGTTGTTGGTTATATCTGTTATATCAAAAGAAGTTGAATATTACGGAAGATCGCAGGCTGTTAAATTCTGATTCACGTCAGTTTAATTGGTGGTGTCATTTGAGCGCTCACAGGCTGGTTTCAACATAAGTTCATCAATTTAAGCCTGAATTGGAACTATGAGAGTAGTTTGTGCTGTGATATTTGTGATCAGGGTAGTGTTAATGCCGGTCATTCTCGTTTCAAAGGCTGTTTTGTTGTTAATTATATTTTACTCCAAAATTACTACATTTTATTTGATAGATGCATTGGTTGCAGTTGCGTTAGAGAGTATACTTTAATCCAAATTTTTATTCACAATTACTTGATTACTGATCATACTCGCTATATTCTACTGCATTTACACGATAGTTGAATACTAATCATCCTAAGTTGACGCTCGATTGCTTATTTCTTTTATCAAATCAATGCAAACGCTAATATTCAACATGAATCCATACGCACACTAACATTAATCATTCACATACTCGAATGGATATACGCATTACAAAGTTCCATTCTTCAATTATGCAAATTGCAAGTCATCAACGCAAATACCATAACTCACTGTTCCAGATTGACAAATATCACATCTACTTTCAGGAGTCGAGCCTAGTTGTTTAATGGTAGCATTTGCAATATAACCAACTTATGGTGTTGAATTCACACAAATATACAGCTAAGTTATGTTTAAAGTAGCATTTAACAATAAACTAGATGAAATATAACCATTATTTACATTCTACAGCAAATTACTTCCTATTATTTTACACTATATTAGCGAAAACTCTTTTAGAGTTGAGTTAATAACATTAATCAATCCAGATGACTAAGAACTGTTAAATCTGAATTGTATATTTGTTAATACTAATTCACATATTCCTTGAGATTCAATCATTCATCGCAGATACCTATTTTCCAGAAGCGATAAATATAAAAGAAGAATTATACACTTGAATATCGCACACAATACAAATCAATGAACCAGAAACAACTGGGAACTAAAGAGTAATATTAATAAGAGAGTTCAAAATTGTTTGATTGTCTTTAACATTAAAGCCAAACACCGCAAATACATCAACATTACTCATTTCAACATTAATTGATGTTGATTTTGTTTACTCAGTGTACAAAAACATGTGACTTGATTTCTAATACACATACATATCATTACTAATTGAAACAGTGTTTAGAGCCTATCTCTTCTAACCAAAACTGTACACATTATTATTTACTAAAATATTATTAGTTAAAGTTAACATATTCATTTTTACAGACTAAAATATTAATATAGAAGATAACATTGCAAAATATAAATATAAAATTTCATAATGATTAATTATTCAATAACCAAAATTCAACTTATTTTGATTATTTTAATTTAGTTAAAAACAAATTTAGACATAAAATTATTGAGTCCAGTTTTCCTTCTAGTTGTCGTCGCGGCTTCTTCCCTAGCTCCGGCTCAATCCTCATACCAGGAATGTACGGTCGCGCCCACACTACATAGTATTTGTGATTCTCAGAGTACGCAGCAAAAAACGCACTTTTGCATATGGTGTATCTTTGAATATTTTCTTCTTTCCAGCGCAGTTGGAGAGTAATTCCGTTCTTAAAATAATAGTTCGATTCATTCCATTCATACTACTTGTAACTCGTGTAGCCCAGAAAACGCACTAGCGGCGCTCGCGTTCTTAAAACGGCGAGTGTATTATTAATTAATACCAGAATGAAGGCAATTCGCAGAATTACCTGCAAAAGCAACATTTTAAAAACGAGGAATCACATACCATTTAATAAAATAACGTTCACACTACAATGATTTAAATTATTTCACAGCGGTTCTGCCATAAGAGGTTATGTGACGCCGCTGCCATGAAAACACTGTTAACTGCTCCGAAACCCAACCCAAGATTCCAAAATGTTACATTTACGTAGCGCGCTAACGAAGAAGCAAAGCTGCATTTCACCAGCTTGATCACTAATGCTCTGCATGAAGGCACCATCGCGACGAAGTAAGGTTAGAGAGACCGTCAAGCTACCGGAAGAAGTGGCCTACCTGGTCAAGAAGGCGAAGCCCAATGCAACGCTGGATCGGATGGGCTCGGAGTAACCGCTGACATAGCTAGCGCCGCCTCGAGGGTGTGGGAGCAAGGCTAGAAGGCGACGCCTGATAGAAGAATTATTATGATAAATATTATAAACAAGTTCATTCAACAAGTTGTTGCGAAGTTTACACAGTTGAACTATTTAACATTATTTACATAGTTTTCTCCCTCTAAAATTGAGTTTGCTACTGAGTATGCTGGGTATTTGTATCCCACCGCAATTCCAAAGTTAGTTGGACTTGAAACTTTTATTGAGCTTATCTTAGAGGTGACTATTTTGAGGGTGCATGCGTAGTAATTCTGACTGAAAGTTCCTATAAATCCACCGGCATTCGAACTTGTTCCAATTATTGAACTATTGCTTACTAAACTATCCGAAAATACAATAGATGAAGAATAGTCAGCGAATCCAACTAACCCACCTACATGAACCTTAGCTGTTATAGTGATGTTAAAAATTTGGCAAATAGACAATAATAGAGTTGATCCAGCTTATAATGTTCCTATAAATCCACCAACTTGTGAGTTCTGGTTGAAGGTCGTGTTTTAGACGGAACTGTTTGTAATTTGAATGTTGGAATACGCAAGACCGAAGAATCCCCCAGCATATGTGGCAATAACACTGATATTGCTGTTAAATACTGAAGTGTACTATATTGTTACAAGCGATGAACACCAACCAATTAGGCCGCCTGCGAACGATGTAGCGCTAATATTGGAAGATTAAACAGTTGTATTTAATATAGTACAATTAGGGGATTGATTTAAAGCTATAAGTGAAGATAAATAGTTAGCTGTATCAACTGTGATTGTTGCGATAATTCTAATATTTTAAAATATTGAAAATGGACAAAGCGTTGATGTTTAACCAATGCTAGCAATATTTGTTGATGTATTTATATTTTAAATACTGAATTATATATTAGAACTTACGAACTAAATAGTTCCTTCAAAGAAACCAATAAGACCAAACTAAGAAAAAATTGTGTTAGACTTCAAAGTTAATTGGAAACAGATTCTTTAAATTATAATTGTGTTATTAGCTAAACCGGACCTTCCTATTATTAAACCAGAATTCGATACATATAATATCGAATACGATACGTTTGAATTGTGAATAACATCTTAAATGGCAACAGGAGTACTATTAAGTTAGGCAATAAGACCTCCAAATTGATATGTATAAGAAGTAGTAGTAGCTGGGAAATTTAATGCTTGAGCATTCTAATTGTTTCCTAATACTATTGAGATATTACAAATATTTACTGAACTTGTGTTAACAATAGAGAAAAAGTATGATGATACATTACCTGGATTATAAGTTTGAGGTACAAAGTTCACGTTATTCAAAAATATTTGACTGTTGTTCACAAGTGGCGAACCCAATGCTATCTAATTCGTAGATTAATATGAACCTAAAATATGATAGTTTGTAATATTAAGAGTTCCTAAAACATTGCCAATTAAATAAATGCTACCTTATGATGAAGCAAATGATAAACTCAGTAATAAATTAGTAAATGATCCTATTATTGTTTTAATTTGAAGTATATTCAATTTATAACTTGTTGTGTTAACTGTAATTTAACTCCCATCTTTTGAAATAATATTCAAAGTATTAATAGTTAACGTATTTCCATTTGCGAGAATCGAACCACTTCCTGCCGCTTATGTTCCAATTTGAATTTTAATTTGATTAAATGAATTTTATGTTTAAAATAGTGGAAGAACTACTGCACTATAAACGCTGTCCTAAATATTTATAAAAGCGTTTGAAATTACATTTGATGTTGAAAATACATAACCAGTTGCAAAGTCAGTGGATAAAACTTGATTGGTAATCGCTGCAATATCAAATGTGGTTGTATATGTTTATGTTAAACATACTAAGTCGTTATTTATATATGTGCTATTGACTGAGATGTTGATGTAAATATTTACAGGAGAATCGTTAATTGTAACATCCGACTATGTGTTATTTGTTGGATTCGGATTGTAGTCGAATTTCTTAATCAGAACATTGAGTTAGTCTTAAAGTGCTGCTATAATCTGGTTTTACACATAAATCTTATCGTTAACTGAAGTGTTCAGAGCATCAATTAAAACTTAAGTTTGAGTTCTGTTGTTGATAATATTATGTTCCAAATAATCATTATTAGCATAAATAGAGGCATTTAATGCTGATGCGTTGTTAACTATATATTAATTTAATAATAAGTTTATTGTTGTTTGATTTGTTACGAAATCATTCAAGTTTTATTCAATTTCGTTTAGTTGTACTGAGTAGTCAACATTTGAAGTGGAACGCTTATCAATTTCTTTGATTAAATCAATGCAAACACTTACGTTTAACAAATAACCACTTGCACACTAGCATTTTTTATTGTAATATTCGAACGGATATACACATTACAAGTTTCCGTTCACAATCTGTCCGAATTATAAGTCATCTGAACAAATTCCATAAACTAAAGAACCTGTTTAGCAAATTTTACATTTTAAGGTGAAGTTATTTGTTAAAATTAAGGAAAAATTAGTGTTTCCAGTTATTGGAGTGGCTGAACAAGTAAAAGCTAAATCTAATGCTACACTAATATTACTCTTCAAATCTGATACAATCAAACCGTTATTAGAGCTTTATAAAAAATTGTAACCTGTAAGTGTTATGTTTGTTAAAGTAATTTCAACAATTTAATTTATTAAATTAACAATACCAGAAGATAGTGAGCTGTTGAATCTAAATTACAATAAAGTACTCTTCAAAAAGATTTTCGACATTGATTCGATCATAACTCCAGAAACCTACTTTCCAGAAGCAATGAACGATAATGAAGAATTTTGAACTTGAATATCGCACATAAGACATATCAACGCACCAGTAATAACTGAGAATTTAATTGAAATGTTAATAGTTGAATGCATTATATCTTGGTTGTTTACATTAAAACCAAACACTGCAAAAACATTTACACTATTCATTTACACATTAATTTAAGATTATTTAGCGGAATCAGTATAAATGAACAGGTGAGACTACTTCTAATACACAAACAAATCTTTATCAACAATGATTGTATTCAAGTTAGAAGCTTTCTAACCGAAATTAAATAAATTGTTATTCACCAAGATATTGTTGGATAAAGCTGTAAAAGTGTTTCTAGAAACTGATTAAAATATTAATATAGAAGATAACATTGATTATATTTTTTAATACAGTATACGGTACATTAAAATGTTAAGGAGATATCTAGAGTGAAATTCTCACTTTTAATAATATATTATTACTAGACATACTATACTTGACTAAATAAATTTAATGTTATTTATTTTTCACTTCTAATTTTCGAAATGTAGGCGGAGATGTCGTGATATACAAATATCAATACTTTGGTCAGTAATTGATTTTCCTATTTAAAAACATTCATAGGTATTATAACTCAAACCGTTTTTGATTCTCCTGAACAAATTCATAAAATATTCTGAATTAGCATTTCTAACTTTGTAGTATAGAAAGTGAACTGGCGTCTGATCGAAATCCGAAAATCAGAAGGAGAAGCAAGAGCATATTTCATGTTAAAGTTGACCACAAAAGTTTCAGAAACAATAAAAATGACTGGAAGTTGAATTTTGCTCAACATATGAATCACCCACCCTGGTACGAGGCTTCAACTATATTAAGTATTAAAGTTAAGTACACCATGAAAGAGCGAATTCCATTGAAGAAAAAATCCGAAGTTATCTAGGTAAAAAATATAGAAATGAAATAATATATATTACAAGTACAATGTATATATTTTAATATTTTCCTCACAACTCTCCTGAATATTTCCTTAACATTTTAATGTACCGTATACTGTAACATAAATTACATTTAATCCATTTTCAATATTTTAAAATATTAGAATTATCGCAACAATCACAGTTGATACAGCTAACTATTTATCTTCACTTATAGCTTTAAATCAATCCCCTAATTGTACTATATTAAATACAACTGTTTAATCTTCCAATATTAGCGCTACATCGTTCGCAGGCGGCCTAATTGGTTGGTGTTCATCGCTTGTAACAATATAGTACACTTCAGTATTTAACAGCAATATCAGTGTTATTGCCACATATGCTGGGGGATTCTTCGGTCTTGCGTATTCCAACATTCAAATTACAAACAGTTCCGTCTAAAACACGACCTTCAACCAGAACTCACAAGTTGGTGGATTTATTGGAACATTATAAGCTGGATCAACTCTATTATTGTCTATTTGCCAAATTTTTAACATCACTATAACAGCTAAGGTTCATGTAGGTGGGTTAGTTGGATTCGCTGACTATTCTTCATCTATTGTATTTTCGGATAGTTTAGTAAGCAATAGTTCAATAATTGGAACAAGTTCGAATGCCGGTGGATTTATAGGAACTTTCAGTCAGAATTACTACGCATGCACCCTCAAAATAGTCACCTCTAAGATAAGCTCAATAAAAGTTTCAAGTCCAACTAACTTTGGAATTGCGGTGGGATACAAATACCCAGCATACTCAGTAGCAAACTCAATTTTAGAGGGAGAAAACTATGTAAATAATGTTAAATAGTTCAACTGTGTAAACTTCGCAACAACTTGTTGAATGAACTTGTTTATAATATTTATCATAATAATTCTTCTATCAGGCGTCGCCTTCTAGCCTTGCTCCCACACCCTCGAGGCGGCGCTAGCTATGTCAGCGGTTACTCCGAGCCCATCCGATCCAGCGTTGCATTGGGCTTCGCCTTCTTGACCAGGTAGGCCACTTCTTCCGGTAGCTTGACGGTCTCTCTAACCTTACTTCGTCGCGATGGTGCCTTCATGCAGAGCATTAGTGATCAAGCTGGTGAAATGCAGCTTTGCTTCTTCGTTAGCGCGCTACGTAAATGTAACATTTTGAATCTTGGGTTGGGTTTCGGAGCAGTTAACAGTGTTTTCATGGCAGCGGCGTCACATAACCTCTTATGGCAGAACCGCTGTGAAATAATTTAAATCATTGTAGTGTGAACGTTATTTTATTAAATGGTATGTGATTCCTCGTTTTTAAAATGTTGCTTTTGCAGGTAATTCTGCGAATTGCCTTCATTCTGGTATTAATTAATAATACACTCGCCGTTTTAAGAACGCGAGCGCCGCTAGTGCGTTTTCTGGGCTACACGAGTTACAAGTAGTATGAATGGAATGAATCGAACTATTATTTTAAGAACGGAATTACTCTCCAACTGCGCTGGAAAGAAGAAAATATTCAAAGATACACCATATGCAAAAGTGCGTTTTTTGCTGCGTACTCTGAGAATCACAAATACTATGTAGTGTGGGCGCGACCGTACATTCCTGGTATGAGGATTGAGCCGGAGCTAGGGAAGAAGCCGCGACGACAACTAGAAGGAAAACGGACGCGACAGAGCTAGAACGGCTACAGAACAAGAAACAACTACTTCAAACAAAACTCACTCGAACACCTTCTTTCGCCAATCCAGGTTGATATAGAAGAGACCGCGCTAGACAGAAACGCATCGGTATCGCGTTGGAACGATTTTGGCCATTTCAGCTGGGCCGACTCCAGAATCTTGGGTTGAGTTTCGGAGCAGTTAACAGTGTTTTCATGACAGCGGCGTCACATAACCTCTTATGGCAGAACCGCTGGGAAATGATTTAAATCATTGTAGTGTGAACGTTATTTTATTAAATGGTATGTGATTCCTCGTTTTTAAAATGTTGCTTTTGCAGGTAATTCTGCGAATTGCCTTCATTCTGGTATTAATTAATAATACACTCGCCGTTTTAAGAACGCGAGCGCCGCTAGTGCGTTTTCTGGGCTACACGAGTTACAAGTAGTATGAATGGAATGAATCGAACTATTATTTTAAGAACGGAATTACTCTCCAACTGCGCTGGAAAGAAGAAAATATTCAAAGATACACCATATGCAAAAGTGCGTTTTTTGCTGCGTACTCTGAGAATCACAAATACTATGTAGTGTGGGCGCGACCGTACATTCCTGGTATGAGGATTGAGCCGGAGCTAGGGAAGAAGCCGCGACGACAACTAGAAGGAAAACGGACGCGACAGAGCTAGAACGGCTACAGAACAAGAAACAACTACTTCAAACAAAACTCACTCGAACACATTCTTTCGCCAATCCAGGTTGATATAGAAGAGACCGCGCTAGACAGAAACGCATCGGTATCGCGTTGGAACGATTTTGGCCATTTCAGCTGGGCCGACTCCAGAATCTTGGGTTGGGTTTCGGAGCAGTTAACAGTGTTTTCATGACAGCGGCGTCACATAACCTCTTATGGCAGAACCGCTGGGAAATGATTTAAATCATTGTAGTGTGAACGTTATTTTATTAAATGGTATGTGATTCCTCGTTTTTAAAATGTTGCTTTTGCAGGTAATTCTGCGAATTGCCTTCATTCTGGTATTAATTAATAATACACTCGCCGTTTTAAGAACGCGAGCGCCGCTAGTGCGTTTTCTGGGCTACACGAGTTACAAGTAGTATGAATGGAATGAATCGAACTATTATTTTAAGAACGGAATTACTCTCCAACTGCGCTGGAAAGAAGAAAATATTCAAAGATACACCATATGCAAAAGTGCGTTTTTTGCTGCGTACTCTGAGAATCACAAATACTATGTAGTGTGGGCGCGACCGTACATTCCTGGTATGAGGATTGAGCCGGAGCTAGGGAAGAAGCCGCGACGACAACTAGAAGGAAAACGGACGCGACAGAGCTAGAACGGCTACAGAACAAGAAACAACTACTTCAAACAAAACTCACTCGAACACCTTCTTTCGCCAATCCAGGTTGATATAGAAGAGACCGCACTAGACAGAAACGCATCGGTATCGCGTTGGAACGATTTTGGCCATTTCAGCTGGGCCGACTCCAGAATCTTGGGTTGGGTTTCGGAGCAGTTAACAGTGTTTTCATGGCAGCGGCGTCACATAACCTCTTATGGCAGAACCGCTGGGAAATGATTTAAATCATTGTAGTGTGAACGTTATTTTATTAAATGGTATGTGATTCCTCGTTTTTAAAATGTTGCTTTTGCAGGTAATTCTGCGAATTGCCTTCATTCTGGTATTAATTAATAATACACTCGCCGTTTTAAGAACGCGAGCGCCGCTAATGCGTTTTCTGGGCTACACGAGTTACAAGTAGTATGAATGGAATGAATCGAACTATTATTTTAAGAACGGAATTACTCTCCAACTGCGCTGGAAAGAAGAAAATATTCAAAGATACACCATATGCAAAAGTGCGTTTTTTGGCCGCGTACTCTGAGAATCACAAATACTATGTAGTGTGGGCGCAACCGTACATTCCTGGTATGAGGACTGAGCCGGAGCTAGGGAAGAAGCCGCGACGACAACTAGAAGGAAAACGGACGCGACAGAACTAGAATGGCTCCAGAACAAGAAACAACTACTTCAGACAAAACTCACTCGAACGCCTTCTTTCGCCAATCCAGGTTGATATAGAAGAGACCGCGCCAGACGGAAACGCATCGGTATCGCGTTGGAACGATTTTGGCCATTTCAGCTGGGCCGACTCCAGAATCTTGGACCAGGTTTCTGGAGCAGTTAACAGTGTTTTTATGACAGCGGGTTCGCATAGCCTCTTATGGCAGAACCGCTGGGAAATGATTTAAATCATTGTAGTGTGAACGGTTATTTTATTAAATGGTATGTGATTCCTCGTTTTTAAAATGTTGCTTTTGCAGGTAATTCTGCGAAATGCCTTCATTCTGGTATTAATTAATAATACACTCGCCGTTTTAAGAACGCAAGCGCCGCTAGTGCGTTTTCTGGGCTACACGAGTTGAAAGTAGTTTGCATGGAATGAATCGAACTATTATTTTAAGAACGGAATTACTCTCCAACTGCGCTGGGAAGAAGAAAATATTCAAAGATACACCATATGCAAAAGTGCGTTTTTTGGCCGCGTACTCTGAGAATCACAAATACTATGTAGTGTGGGCGCAACCGTACATTCCTGGTATGAGGACTGAGCCGGAGCTAGGGAAGAAGCCGCGACGACAACAAGAAGGAAAACGGACGCGACAGAGCTAGAGTGGCTCCAGAACAAGAAACAACTACTTCAGACAAAACTCACTCGAACGCCTTCTTTCGCCAATCCAGGTTGATATAGAAGAGACCGCGCCAGACGGAAACGCATCGGTATCGCGTTGGAACGATTTTGGCCATTTCAGCTGGGCCGACTCCAGAATCTTGGACCAGGTTTCTGGAGCAGTTAACAGTGTTTTTATGACAGCGGGTTCGCATAGCCTCTTATGGCAGAACCGCTGGGAAATGATTTAAATCATTGTAGTGTGAACGGTTATTTTATTAAATGGTATGTGATTCCTCGTTTTTAAAATGTTGCTTTTGCAGGTAATTCTGCGAAATGCCTTCATTCTGGTATTAATTAATAATACACTCGCCGTTTTAAGAACGCAAGCGCCGCTAGTGCGTTTTCTGGGCTACACGAGTTGAAAGTAGTTTGCATGGAATGAATCGAACTATTATTTTAAGAACGGAATTACTCTCCAACTGCGCTGGGAAGAAGAAAATATTCAAAGATACACCATATGCAAAAGTGCGTTTTTTGCTCAAACAAAGTGGACTTTTGCAACTTAAATGTTGAATTGTTTTTAAATAGATTAAATGGTTTTATACTACTTTATACGTATTAAAAATCATCACTAATTATTAATACATTAAAAAATTCTATTAAATTACATCTGTTTAAACACGTAATTATAAAATGTTAAAAAGCATGATAATTTTTTGAAATAATGAAGTAGTATTTATTTTTCACTTCGCATTTTTTATTTTCAATTAATAATTCCATGATAGCTTCTATACTAATATTTCAATAAGTAATTAAAAGTAATTTATCAGTTTGTGCAAATAATATATTAATAAATAATAACCTATTTAATTATTGTTAAAAAAATAAATAATTAAATGATATAATAGTAAATAATAACGATTTGAAGTTCAGTTCATAATCTGATCATATGTTTATATACACCGAACTGAGTAAAGAATCTTAAATTAACATTAAGATGAATAACGCAAATGTCTATGCAGTTTTTGGTTTTAATTAAAATAATTTAAAAATAACAAATTCAATGATAAATGTTACAATTTAATTTTATGTGTTAAGCGGAGCCTTAATTTGTTTATAATGTGATATTTAAATATTATCATCAACTTTAATATTCATTGCCTCTGGTAAATAATTGTCAGGTTTAGTTTTATAAGCATCTAAAATAATTGATGTTTAATAAACATCTATTCAATATAGATTCAATGGATCTCAAATATCAGGAATTGCTAATGTGATCACAACAAAATTAAACGCGTTTTAAATATAATTGACTTCCTTAAGTGGAACTAATCTTTAATTAAGTGTAAACAGTGGTTATATAACAGCGAATATTTAAATAGATAATATGCTTAGTGTAAATGAATTAAAAATTTGTATTAATTTAACATAAATAACAGGATAATAAAGTATCACTGTTATTACTGTGTAAGGAAATATAATATTAAACTGTGATATTTGTTAATCAGGCACTTTAAGTTATGGAATTTGCGTTGATAATCTACAATTTTCTTTATTGAAAGAAGGAATTTTGTAATGTTTGTATCCTTTTCAATACATAAACAGTAAATGCCAATGTGTATAAGGATTTATATTGAATGTAAGTTTCTGTGTAGACTTAATCAAAGAAATAGATTAAAAATCTATTTCCTCAAATAATAGTTAAATGTAACGAATTCAAAAAATTTAGTAAAATATTAGTAATATCTCTACAAATTTTAATGTTATCAATAATAAGATAGATTTAAATATATATAATAATGTCAATGTTATAAATTTGAATAATTAATAAAATAATAATTAATTATAATAAAATTTAATGAATAATAATAGTGTAATGAATAATTAAATAAATATTATTAACAACAACGTTGATAATAACAATTCTATACAAAATACTATTATCAAACAAATTCAGGATTAACTAAATATACTAAATAGCAAATCAAATTGTACATCAGTTAATGGTAGTTCAAATGCTTCAACTAATAATACACCAAATTAAAATGACACATAATTAAACGATACAACTAAGACTATTTATTCAAATATTACGATTAATGATACTCAAATCCAAGACACCTTAATCGCATGTAGCCAGCCAACATACATTTCGATTTTCGATGTGGCCACGATCACTAACAGTTTAAGTGGTCCAGATTTCGTTAGTGGGTATGCTTTCTCCACGTCAAACGTGATCACAAACGCGTTTGTAGATATTTAAGAGAACACATATTCCGCCGTGGTAACTCAGTTGTTCTAAAGCCAGAGCACTTTTACAAACATAAAGATTCAAATCGCGACCCAAGTCGTCGGGTCTGGTTCCCTTATATCAGCGGGTACCACCATCACAATGAACTAAGTCAACATCATATCGAAGCTCGGTAGCAACATAACCGTTAACTCGACGTTCAAACTAAACATCTTGGTAGCCAGTTCTTCGAACGCTATTTTAAACAACTTGCTGTTGAATTTGTCTTTCGCACCGTCCCAGGGATCCATAGCTCTCATAGGTAGTGTAACGGGCACCCTCAATATTACTAACTACCAAGTGCTTGGATTTTATGTCAGCCAGGCCGGCATCGCACTCGGAGCAAATGTAGTTAATACCAGCACAATTTATGTGGATAATGTAAGCTTCACCCCGTATACGTTCAACGCAGGAAATATGTCTTCGTATTTGTTTAGTACAGTTAATTCCAGCAGCGTGTTATTAGATGATATTTCTATTGTTTTGGGAACTGTAGAAAATCCTATGTTGTCAAATTTCTTGGCCACCACTTCCTCTTAGTACTACTAGTTCGGAGGCCTCGTTTCCAACTTGAACGCTACCAAGCTGAACATAACTGATATCCAGTACAACGTCAAACAAACCTACATGATATTTTACATTTATAATTCAGGCCTTCTACTTGGCAGGGCTAGCTTGGCTGGAAACAACGTTATCGTCCAGCGTATTTGTTTGTCCTACATTGTAAAGAGCTTCACCTCGTTTAGCGTCTTTGGTGTAATCGGTGTCTTCGAAGGCACGCTCCAGTTCTAACAGTCCAATATTATGATTAGCATACAAAGCGCAGACACATTCACCTTCGTCGGAGTGATAGGCTCCACGACCACTGCTTGCGTGTACACCAATATTTAAAACGTGAAGACAAGCGTCAATGTAAATGAAAACATCGGAACTACGTATGTTTCCGCTCTTATAGCGTCTCACACCTCACCGAATTGCACGATCTCAAACAGCACAGTGTAAAACAGCTATCTCAACTCGACCCAGTACACTGGGGGTTTCATAGGTTATTGCCAGTCGCTGGTAGTAATTTAGTTCAGCACAGTAGTAAACAGCGCAATCAGATCAGTATCCTGTTCAGGTGGTTTAATCGGATATGCATATCACAATGTCCAAGTTTCCAACACGACCGTATAAAACATAACGGTGGGATTCAACTCGTAGGCCAGCTCCTTCATAGGAGGTTTGCAAGTAGGATCTTTCTTGGCCATATCCAACGACCAAGTTATAAACGTCACTGTGAACGGGACCACTCACATAGGTGGTTTCGTAGGCTATGCTGAATACAATTCGTTATTATTATCTCTGAGGGTTCTGTCTAAAACAGCACATTTTCAGCAACAAGCTCCAACGCTGGCGCATACGTGGGTACTTTCAGCCAAAACTACTACGGAGGCACTATGAAGATAGTTAAGTCCAACATAAATAAAGTCAATGTGACAACTCCTTCCAGTTTCGGAATGATAGTAGGTTACAGGTACCCTGCATACTCCGTGTCCACGTCCATGCCGTATGGTGACAACTTCGTAAACGGGGTCAAGCAGCCTAACTGTGTTAACTTCGCTAGCACTTGCGACGCATCAACAAATAATAGCGCGTCAGACATATACACTAATATTACCACAAATGACACTCAGATACAAGACACATTAGTTGCGTGCAACCAACCAGTATACATATCAACTTTCGATGTGGCAACAATCACAAACAGTTTAAGTGGCCCAGACTTCGCAAGTGGTTATGCTTTCGCCACATCAAACGTTATCACTAACGCCTTTGTAGACGTTTAAGATAACACTTATGCTGCCACAGTGACACAACTATTCTAAAGCCAAAGCACTTTTACGAATATCAAGCTTCAAATAGGCACCTAAGTCATTGGATCTGGATCCCTTATATCGGCCGGCACCACGCTTACGATTAATCAAGTCAACATCATCTCAAAGCTCGGCAGCAATATCACTGTTAATTCAACATACAAATTCAACATTTTGATAGCCAAGGCTTCGAACTCCATTTTGAACAACTTGTTGTTGAACATGACATTTGCGCCATCTCAAGGGTCCATAGCTCTCATCGGTAGCGTCGCCGGTTCCCTCAATATTACCAACTATCAGGTGCTGGGATTCTACGTCAGCTAAGCCAACATCGCGCTAGGTGCAAATTCCGTTAATGCTAGCAACATCTATGTGGACAACGTAAGCTTTACCCCGTATGTTTTCAACGCAGGAAACATGTCGTCGTATTTGTTTAGCGCGGTTAATTCCAGCAGCGTCCTGTTAGATGACATTTCAATTGTTTTGGGGACTGTAGAAAATCCTATGCTGTCTAATTTCTTGGCCACCACTTCCGCTAACTACTACCAGTTTGGAGGCCTTGTTTCTAACTTAAATTCAACTACGTTGAACATAACCGACATATAGTACAATGTGAAACAAACCTACATGATATTTTACATTTCAAATTCAGGTCTTCTTCTCGGCAGGGCGAGTTTAGCTGGAAACGCGGTAATCATCCAACGTGTTTGTTTGTCCCATGTTATAAAGAGCTATACCTCATTTAACACGTTCGGTGTAATTGGTTAGTTCGAAGGCACGCTCCAGTTCTAGCAGTCCAATATTATGATTAGCATCTAAAGCTCTGACATATTCAGCTACGTCGGTATGATAGGTTCTGCAACAACAGTTTGCGTCTACACCAATATTCAAAACGTGAAAAGTAGTGTTAGCGTAAATGAAAACGCAGGGAATTATGTATCTGCTTTAATAGCTGCACACACCTCATCGAATTGCACGATTCAAAACAGCACAGTGCAAAACAGCTATCTCAGTTCGACTCAATTTACTGGCGGTTTCATAGGATATTGCCAGTCGTTGGTAGTGATTCAGTTCAGCTCTGTAGTAAACAGCGTGATCAGGTCCGGAACCTATTCCGGCGGTATAATCGGATATGCGTATTCTAATATCCAAATTTCTAATACAACGGTACAAAACAGCACTATGGGCTACAACTCGTAAGCCAGCTCGTTCATCGGAGCGTTATAGGCGGGTTCTTTCTTGGCCATATCTAACGACCAAGCTATTAACGTCACAGTGAGCGGAAACGTGCACATTGGTGGTATCATAGGTTATGCCGAATACAATTCGAATATATCTATTTCTGAGGGTTCTATTTAAAATAGCACGTTCTCAGCTTCAAGCTCGAACGCAGGCGCCTACTTAGGAACTTTTAGCTCAAACTATCAAGGAGGCACTATGAAAATAGTTAAGTCCAACATAAATAAAGTCAATGTGACAACTCCTTCCAGTTTCGGAATGATAGTAGGTTACAGGTACCCTGCATACTCCGTGTCCACGTCCATGCCGTATGGTGACAACTTCGTAAACGGGGTCAAGCAGCCTAACTGTGTTAACTTCGCTAGCACTTGCGACGCATCAACAAATAATAGCGCGTCAGACATATACACTAATATTACCACAA
This sequence comes from Hexamita inflata, assembly GCA_963988835.1. Classification (NCBI taxonomy): domain Eukaryota; phylum Fornicata; order Diplomonadida; family Hexamitidae; genus Hexamita; species Hexamita inflata. The sequence continues at coordinate 129,964 of CAXDID010000011.1, forward strand.
ATGACACTCAGATACAAGACACATTAGTTGCGTGCAACCAACCAGTATACATATCAACTTTCGATGTGGCAACAATCACAAACAGTTTAAGTGGCCCAGACTTCGCAAGTGGTTATGCTTTCGCCACATCAAACGTTATCACTAACGCCTTTGTAGACGTTTAAGATAACACTTATGCTGCCACAGTGACACAACTATTCTAAAGCCAAAGCACTTTTACGAATATC
>CAXDID010000013.1:0-32536 GCA_963988835.1 Hexamita inflata
GCGCATTTTCTGGGCGACCTTGTTTTGGTGGACTTTATTATAGTAAAAGCTTTTGATTTGTGACTCAGTTCTGCCTGGGAAAGACGGAAGGTACTTGTCGAACGCGATTTCGTGTTCTTTGTAGAGCTCTACGAAGAGAGCCTGGTCTTTCCTGTTCCATCTGTTGTAGGATTTCTTGGAGGATGTCATGGATTCCATTGATTATATTGGAGTGGAACCAACTTTCGTCGTACGTCTCTGTTGGGTGTAATTTCGAGTTTTCAAATTCTTCAGTGCTTTCAAAGAAATAGTTAGCCGCGTTAGTGAGTTTCAGCCGAATGAGAACGCGGATAAGAAAGAAGCGCGGCTTTGAAAGAGTTACTCCATTTGATGTGAATGCCGCCTTCTTCGTCCAAACTCGTTTTCACACTACAGTGGTGGGCCCTCGAAATGCTTTTTTGAATTAGGAAGAAGAATGAAGTTTATTATTTGAATCTTACTTATATCACTGCCCGGCTCAATAATGAGTGTGTTCTCCCTCCTCATCAATACACTCATTAACTCTATTTACTATTGATTTGTAAAGTGCTTCAATCACATCAAGGCCTGGTTGAGCCTTGGATAGCTGTGCTACAATAATTAACGTATATAACTCTGTATATACTTCAATAATAAGTTTCAACTTTACCTAACGTTGTATAATTTAACAATCAAGAAAATTGATTTCTCATTATGAAATGGAAGTGGAAGATCATAAGTAAAATAACTGTTGTTTTAGAGTAGCATCAATATATTATTTAATGCTGGGCCCGACTAACCCACTTGATTCCATTCTTTAAGAAACAAAAATGCATTCATTATTTGAATATTGAGAATGAAAGCGACTGTAACTACCTGAATTATAATTCTAATTAAGCGAAGTACCAATACTTCATCTTGAGCTCCCGGTTGAGATTGAAAGAAAAAGTCCTCCATTGTTTTCGTGATTAAGAAATACCTAAAATCGTTCAGATTGACCCAGTTGAAGATGAACACCGAGGTCCTCTGCAGGTCCAGTGCTTGCGCTACTAGTTATAAATTACATATTGCGTCCGTATACCAATCATTGGATCCTCTTATTCTTTTCCCCAATCAGGCTTAACTACCATATATTTTCGAGATAAAATCTTTCATAAATTAGTTTTGTTGACTAAAACGTAGAAATTACACAGGGACATCTTAAACAAGTGATATAACTAGTTCAGATTGGTACAATATTTTATGAATTCATCCGTTGGACCCAGAAATGAAGAGAATACAAACGCTTCAGAACTGCCTAAGTTTGTTAAGTGAATTAGTTGACCTTCCCTAAACATCTTCTACCGCGTTTATTTTTGTCATTGCCGTCCTTTTATTGCATGTGGTAATTTCTATTTTTCCTTTTTGGAATATTAAATACCGACTTTGAATAGTCGATTATGGTCTAATACGATCGAAATCATATTTTTGGCCCTCTTGTGTTAATGAGTAGTTCATGAATAATCTCCAACTTGAGATTATTTATTGGAATTTGTCATCCGCATTAGAAGTGGCAAAATATTTTAATATATAATTACTCACATAGTAAACAAGAAAAAGCAATTCCACCTCCCATAACTGTACTCTATTTAGACCGACCTGAAACTAAGTGCAAACGGCAGCGGACGAACTGAGCCTGGAGCTCGCTGAGACGCATTTCCACCAGAAAAACTGCCGTTGGCCCGCGCTAGCAAAGGCGGCTGCAGCATTAATATAACATACTCATGAATAGAAAAACACATCACTTAACATTCTCAAAAGCTGGACCAGTCGAAGTCGTACACGTTGTAGTTGCAGTAAACCAGGTCGGAGAACTGCTGCTGGCTCTTTTGGAATTCGGTTTCGGCAGCACGGCTGGAATTGCAGGACTTCACGCTCGAGTATAGTTGGTTCGTGGGCGCTTCTTCCTGGAAGCTGTCATGACTAGAAGTTTGGGCGAAACTGTTTTGGCGAGTGTCGAAAGACTGCTTCACAGTTGGCTGCGAGCTCATTCTGCCTACCTTCAAAGAGAAGACAGCGCCGGCATTCAACACCGGCTCGCGCACCTAGCTTGCGTTTTCGCGCATTTTCTGGGCGACCTTGTTTTGGTGGACTTTATTATAGTAAAAGCTTTTGATTTGTGACTCAGTTCTGCCTGGGAAAGACGGAAGGTACTTGTCGAACGCGATTTCGTGTTCTTTGTAGAGCTCTACGAAGAGAGCCTGGTCTTTCCTGTTCCATCTGTTGTAGGATTTCTTGGAGGATGTCATGGATTCCATTGATTATATTGGAGTGGAACCAACTTTCGTCGTACGTCTCTGTTGGGTGTAATTTCGAGTTTTCAAATTCTTCAGTACTTTCAAAGAAATAGTTAGCCGCGTTAGTGAGTTTCAGCCGAATGAGAACGCGGATAAGAAAGAAGCGCGGCTTTGAAAGAGTTACTCCATTTGATGTGAATGCCGCCTTCTTCGTCCAAACTCGTTTTCACACTACTCTATTTAGACCGACCTGAAACTAAGTGCAAACGGCAGCGGACGAACTGAGCCTGGAGCTCGCTGAGACGCATTTCCACCAGAAAAACTGCCGTTGGCCCGCGCTAGCAAAGGCGGCTGCAGCATTAATATTACATACTCATGAATAGAAAAACACATCACTTAACATTCTCAAAAGCTGGACCAGTCGAAGTCGTACACGTTGTAGTTGCAGTAAACCAGGTCGGAGAACTGCTGCTGGCTCTTTTGGAATTCGGTTTCGGCAGCACGGCTGGAATTGCAGGACTTCACGCTCGAGTATAGTTGGTTCGTGGGCGCTTCTTCCTGGAAGCTGTCATGACTAGAAGTTTGGGCGAAACTGTTTTGGCGAGTGTCGAAAGACTGCTTCACAGTTGGCTGCGAGCTCATTCTGCCTACCTTCAAAGAGAAGACAGCGCCGGCATTCAACACCGGCTCGCGCACCTAGCTTGCGTTTTCGCGCATTTTCTGGGCGACCTTGTTTTGGTGGACTTTATTATAGTAAAAGCTTTTGATTTGTGACTCGGTTCTGCCTGGGAAAGACGGAAGGTACTTGTCGAACGCGATTTCGTGTTCTTTGTAGAGCTCTACGAAGAGAGCCTGGTCTTTCCTGTTCCATCTGTTGTAGGATTTCTTGGAGGATGTCATGGATTCCATTGATTATATTGGAGTGGAACCAACTTTCGTCGTACGTCTCTGTTGGGTGTAATTTCGAGTTTTCAAATTCTTCAGTGCTTTCAAAGAAATAGTTAGCCGCGTTAGTGAGTTTCAGCCGAATGAGAACGCGGATAAGAAAGAAGCGCGGCTTTGAAAGAGTTACTCCATTTGATGTGAATGCCGCCTTCTTCGTCCAAACTCGTTTTCACACTACTCTATTTAGACCGACCTGAAACTAAGTGCAAACGGCAGCGGACGAACTGAGCCTGGAGCTCGCTGAGACGCATTTCCACCAGAAAAACTGCCGTTGGCCCGCGCTAGCAAAGGCGGCTGCAGCATTAATATAACATACTCATGAATAGAAAAACACATCACTTAACATTCTCAAAAGCTGGACCAGTCGAAGTCGTACACGTTGTAGTTGCAGTAAACCAGGTCGGAGAACTGCTGCTGGCTCTTTTGGAATTCGGTTTCGGCAGCACGGCTGGAATTGCAGGACTTCACGCTCGAGTATAGTTGGTTCGTGGGCGCTTCTTCCTGGAAGCTGTCATGACTAGAAGTTTGGGCGAAACTGTTTTGGCGAGTGTCGAAAGACTGTTTCACAGTTGGGCTCTTCCGCCTTGTTTTTTGAAAAGAATTTTAAAAGAATTAAATATAGGAATATAACGTACGTTTTGTTAATTTAAAGTTAAAAATTAAAAATATTTTAACAAATTTACATATAACGTATTCATTGTTTAAAAGTATATTTAAATATAATAAGAGTAAACATCAGAAAATAATTATTGTGTTGAAACTTTTATAATAATCTTTTATATACTAGAATTTAATAAAAATTCGAATTTAATAACAGTAACTTGATAATTAATATAGTTAATTAATAAACAGATTAATATTTGAAATACAAAGATAATATAGAAATACTTTCAAATCACTCGAGTTCGTCGAAAACATATAATAAGTGTTCCTGCGTATCATAAGATATTCCAATGTTCTTTTAATTTGCGATAGATTGAGTTTAAGAGTAATCCTAACTGCTACTGAGTGACTTAACAAAGGAACTTTGCACGTTACAGTGCTGCTCAATTCTTGGTTAGGTACTCCGTCTATTTCTCTTAGTTTAAGGAATTCCAGAGTTGTTCTTGGCCGCTATTTACTTGTTAGAATACACCACGTTGTAATAAAAGCTTTTAATCTGCGACTCTGTTCTGTTTTAGAAATACTGCACATAATAGGCAAATGCGATTTCGTAGCTCTTGAACAGTTATTCAAATAGAGCCTTTTCTTCATCACTCCATCTCATCGATTAGATTTTGGTACTGATGTGGAAAATAGTTTATAGTTTACTGACATGTTTCTAGTTGAAGGTCTTCTCTGACTTGACGGTCTTATTATATTTTTGAGAAATAAATCAGTATGAATTGATTATACTGAAATTAATATAAATAAAAGATATGTACGTAAAATAAAAACTCAAAATAATTGTACTTGTAATATTGGCTATATTAAATCTTACTAAATTTGATATAAACAAAAGTAGAATTCACTAAAACTGCGCTACTATTATTACTTCAGTCAGCTATCTTCAATATATTTGAGAAACTTGACAATGAAGTTAAACAATAATGTGTTAAATTCAATGTTACTTGGTTGTGACTGGATGTGTTTCTAGAATATTTAGCGATTAGATATTACAGTGTGTTTAAATTAGTTCAAATCACTTCTGTGAAGTTGTCGAAATCGGTGACTTCGCCTGGTTTCAACTCATGATACAAAGACCATTCTCCAACATTGCTTGTATTGGACTTCATAAGTGGTTGAGAGTCATCATGCCATACTTTGAGGACATTCTTCTGCTCTGCTTGGATTACCTTGTTTTTGTGGATAACGTTGTGATAATAACTCTTGATTTGAGAGACCTTTCTATTTTAAAAGAACGGTACATACATCTTGAATTACACACCATACGTTTTAAATAGCCTTACAAACTCTGATTTTTCTTGCTTAGTCCACCTGATGCGAACTACCTTGGTCAGATCCATATTGATAGAAGCCATATGAACTTTCGAAGCGGAAAATATCAGGTTAGTCATAAAAATAGTAAATAAATATTTAAGCGTATAAACTTTTACTTTTTAAGCCATGAACAATTAAATAATTGTAAATACTGTACATGGAGGCACGAACATATATTTGAACGATTATACTTATCAATATTTCAGTGAGTTATGAATAGTATTAAAGTAAAATACTATCATTTTTTGGCTTCTTTATCGCACAAATTCAGCAGGCTTTCCGCGTCCTGTATCCACAGCCCGAGCTGCTTCAGTTATTTCAGTTTGCTCACCGTTTATTCTCCGAGCACGCGCATGTAGCACTCGTTCAGCGTGAGTTATTTTTTGCACTGCTCATAATATTGTAAAGCTGTTTCTTCCAGGTCGTTTGTTTTCTCGCCGATGATGTCCCAGATGTTCATTTTCTCGGCTGTTTGCATTTGTCTCGGGTTGAAGTTTACTTTCGAGCAGAGCGTTTCAATGGCCGTGAACGCCTCTGAGAGCTCGACCGTTTTCCCGCTCAGCCTAGCTGCGAGGTTGTTCACTTCATTCTCAAGGGTTTCTTTTTGTTGTCGTTCGTTTTCGATTTGGACGGCCACTTATTGTATTTGTTGGTCAAAAACGGTTTGCATGCTGTTATTTGACTTTTGAGCCTCCTGGACTTGAATTTGGAGCTAGTCAAGTTGCTTTTGTAGTTGTTGTTCCAGCTCAAATGCTTACTTAGATTCTAATTGGAGCTTCAAGAACACGTTCTGAATGTACTGCTGAGCGGTTTGAATTAATTGAATGTTGTGGAAGTCGTCGTGGCCCAGCTCGAAGGAGTTATTCGTTAACTCGTTGTACACCTGTATTATTTGCTAACTGTACAGCTAATACGATTGCTCGCGCTCGTTCAAAATCTGAGTCAACGCCGCAGCACCAGCAAGCTCGTCAATCAAATCCGCAAGCTGATTTAACTACTCCAAATTCTACTTCTCCGTTTTCTCTGACTTCTCCTTCTCCTCGGACTGCTTCTGCATCCTAATCTGCATGAAATGACTCACGTCCTTCTTGCGCCTCTGCAACTCAGTTTGCTTTTCTTATAGTGCCTTCTCCTACTCGTCCATCTCCTTCATGCGACGCTCATATAACTTCTACGTATCGGATAACTCCTACTTCACCTAGTTTAAATGCTCCTTAGCCTCCTCATACTGCGTGTTGTACGTTCCAGAGGGAAGTGTTACCTCATAATTCGCTAATTGAAGTTTAATCAACTATTTCTCAGATTTTGATAATGCGGAATCTAATTTGTATTCCATTATAGAGGAGTGAAAAAATCGTATACATACGTGCAATATTAATATCAACTTATAGCCTCAATCAATAAGCTCAACTCCAGCAGAAATTAATTCTGTATGAATTTTAGCATCGTCTTACGGATTCACGGATTTACATAACTTAGTCAATACTCTTGTATGTTTCACATTCTTTACAATTGAAATAGCACTTGACTTCACACAATAATCAAATGCAACACCGCAAATATCAACTTAATCGAATTATTTGATCATATTCATAAACTCAGCGTGCTCTCCAATTGAATAACCATTGGTTTTGTAAAGCCCTTTCAGATATTTATTTTTTTATGGTATACAATTATCTAGTTCTGCAACAATTTATGCACCTTTAGTATTCTCGATACAATGATCAGGCCAAAGCATTTCTCCATCTTTTTGTGTAAACGGTGTCATATTATGACTGGAAGCAAAACCAATGTGATTCTTAGGATGAAAGTCTTAAGTAGAAAAAATAATGTCATATTCGGTAGTTATCTTTTATATTTTAGGTATTAAAGATAATCCTCCTGCTACCGCAAGAGGTCCTCCTTCCATAAAGTCGTATTACATATCTATGATTAATAAACATTTTTTCATCTGTGAAGTGGATGATCAATTTAATATTACTTTAATTATAGAGAAATATAGTATGTGTTTCCTATGTTTCCCTAAAAGTTCTATTTAATTAGTTATTAACAATATTATATCGAACATATTATCAAACTATTATGTCGCAACCATTTCAATATGTGTTTAGATATTACTACATTACCTTGCTTGTAAGGGAGGTGCTATTTCGCTTATAAGGGTGTAGGTCAACTCACTTATAAGGGACTTATAAGGGGCTTCCCTCATGCAAAACTCCCTTATAAGCAAGTGACAAATATCATGCGTTTTAACCCCATAAATCATTCAAATTCGACATTTTCCAAAGATACATTTTGGATACATTTTTGCTTATAAGGGAGATGAAATCGGTAACTCCCTCACTGTAGTATTTAATTAATGTAATATACATTTGTTTTATAATAAAGTTGTAAGTTGTTAATATTTCAAAAGTGGTAAAATGTGGAGGTTTTTCAATAATCTAATGTAATGAGAAAAGAAAATATCAGAGAAAAACGATATTTATGATTACGAAATAAAATAATAATTTAATAATAGATTATAATAAACCACTTCTATTTAATTAAATAATTTTAAATATTCATATATTTAATTCAATTTATTTAGAGTACGCAATAAATTGGTAAAATTTTAAATATTCCACTCCAGCATGGAACAACCAAGTTTTTAGGAACTCAGTTTTTTATTCAATATGTCATCAACATAAGAAAATAAGAAAAAATACTAGAAATGGAATACATAGGACAAGAAACTCTTCACATTACTATTTAAGAAATATGGAACTGATTTTGATAAGTATTAATCATCTTTTCCAAGTAGAACAGTTAAGCAAATTCGATATTATTTCGGCAATTAGGTTAATAAAATCAAGTGTTGTTAAAAATCTTGTAACATCCCAAAAATGAATCAGATTTCTTAACAGTGTGAACCTGAAAACTTGCAAGAAATTGGTTGTCCGAAAACGGATCAAATTATTATATATTCCAAAGATGATAATTTAATGAACTAAAATGAAATCATGTAGGAGAGCTTTTTATTTGATGACTTCTTTTAATGAATGAATAAATTGAATAGCTAAGTTCACCTTTTAAAATTTATCTTATATAAGTAATATAAATACAAAAATATTTAAAACATATTTAATATGATTTATAATTGTTTCAAAAGAGCGCTAACTAAAATATTCAAATAATCTGGTTACTATAAACATATAAAATTAGTAATAAACCACTCCAATATAAATGGAACAACCAAGTTTTAATGAACCACCCAGTTTTTTATCAAACATGTCATCAACAAAAGAAAATAAAAAAGTATACTAAAAATGGAATAAACAGGATAAAAAGCTCTTTTCTTAACTGTTTAAGAAATATAGAACTGATTTTGATAAGTATAAATCATATTTTCCAAGTAGAACAGTTTTGTAGATCCGGTATTTCTACAACAACTAGAATCACAAAAATAAGGTTAATAATTAGCCAAAACCAAATATGAATGTTCCTTAATATCTATTTAAAAACTTGTAAAATGTGGACCCTCCAAAAACGGATAATGTTACAAACGCAACTGAAACAAAAGAAAACAAAACGAACAAAACAGAAAACGAAGATGAGAGCCTTCATTCGTCTGATGAGTTCTTTTAGTGATTTATAATTTGATTCTTAATAAGTTGCATATACGACATAATTCACAAGGGGTAACCACGCCAACATCAGCGAAATGTTAACCCCCTTGTAAAGTTTTTGATAGTTTTTGTAATTTTAAAGTTAAAGTAAAAATATTTAATATCATTTACAATTAATTAACAGAACATAAATATTTAGGTCACCATAATACAATAATTATATAATGCAATATACCACTCCATTGTGAGATCGTTCTATTTTTTATTCAATATGTCATCAACATAAATAAATAAGTAAGTATACTAAAAGTGGAATACTCAAGATAAAAAGCTCTTTATCAAACTGCACAAAGTACACGGAACAGCTTTTGAAAAGTATTAATCGTCTTTCCCATCTAGAACTGTTTAGCAAATCAGGAGTTTCTACTACAACGAGATTAACTAATAAAAGAATAACCGCAAGAAATCTAAAAAGAATTTTGATTTTCCACAATCACAGTTTGTATTTGACGAATTGCAAGAACCGTTGAACAGAAGTGAAAACGGAAATGAGAGCCTTCACTTATCCAATGACTTCTTTGAGTGATTTTTAATTTTGTATTAATGAGTTGAGTTTTACAAATAATTGATAACGCAGTGTTATTTATAATATTTTAAATACGATTAAATATGAAATGTGACTAAATATTTCTTACAAGACTGATTAACATTTAATAATATTTACTCTAACTTATAATATTTGATTTTATAAACTTGCTATAATATTGTTCACTATTCATCAGTGAAAATGAAATTAAAGCCTGTCTTTCACTTCGCAATCAGATGCCGTATAACCCTTGGAAGAAATAGGATAAAGCCTTATTCTTAGACCTTCACAAAAAGTTTGATAAAAAATTTTCAAAGTATTAGCCATATTACCCTGACAGAACTATAGATTAGATTAAGAGTTTTTACTACAACGTAAAATATAAAATCAAGCAGCTCAAAATCAAGTAATTAAGTCCTTTAACCCCAGTTGCTTCGTACCAAATATTATTTTCCATGAAGGTATAAAAATTAATCGAATCTGAAAACATCTAAGATGCCTACAATCCCTTAGATATAGTAATTGACGGATATTTCGACGATTGAACTAACTTTTTAATATTTTGATATTTATTAACAATGTATTTAAATATTTATTAACAATATAGCTTTTACGCTAAAAATTAATGATATAATCTATTTATTCCACTCCAAGAAAATGATTATTAATTGAAGAGGATTAGTAGTTGAATTTAATATTATTTAAAATTGTTTCTACTACAAAGTAGCTCATTTATCTCTAATAACGCATAATAATATATCCTGCTTATATCCTCATAGTATACCACTCCTCACAATCAGAATGTACATTACTTGGAATAAGAATGACAAAGCATTATTCGTCGAGCTACACAAAATATACGGGATAGCATTTGAAAACTACTTGCAATATTTCCCGGGTAGAACGGTTAAGCAGATAAAGAGCTTTTATTACAATAAAACGCACCTGATGAAGAAAACGAATGAACGCCCCGAACTTTTCACATCCAACGCACATCGCCCTAAATAAAGTGTGACTAGAGAACTTCAAAAATAAACTTCACTTAAAAAAGTTGAAACAGTTTTCGTGAGTCCATTAACTGCTAATAACTCTGATTTCCTGTTCAATTAAATTGATTTCGAGTGATTTAATTTCTTAATATTTGAACGTGTTGTTCTGTAACGCTTTTTATTTTTATAAAGTCGCGTGTTCACATTGAGTAATAGCTCTGTATTGATTACTTTAGATTTCAGAACTCGTAGATTATAATTTTTGTGTTTTCTTTTTTAATTATCTACATATCTTCTGCTATATTATCCAGTCCAACAAAAAATCTATAGTCGTGCCTATAACGCTGATACTCACTCACTCCCATGTAAAACAGCGAGTCCTGGAAGGTATAAGACAAAATAAACACAAATCTCATTAATTGAAGTGGCGCTGCAAATACTGCACGCAGTTTAGAAGTGCAATTTACCCACTCCACTTTCGTGCTGAAATGAAGTTCGTTCAAACCATCCACTTAGGTCAACAAGCTAAAGGTGTCGCCTTCAAGCTGAGAGCTCCAACCTGCATCAAGAAGATCATCGCCGTCGCCGCCAGAACCGCTCAGGTCAACGACGTTTCCATCGGTGAAGACGTCAACATGGCCGTCTGGTAAAAGGGTATCCGTCACCCACCAAGAAAGATCCGTGTCCAAATCGAAGTTATCGAACAAGACAACCACAGATCCGCTCACGTCTCCATCGTCGACGTTGAATCCTTCAAGGGCCTCCAACAAGAAAAGCTCGAGTGATACTAATCTATGAGTGAAAGTGTATATGCACGCACATGTACCGCCTTATTCATATATAGCATTTAACCATACTTTGCACTTAAACTATACTAAATTTTACATTTACAAAAAGAAAGTGCTTGTATTCTGGGATTGCGCAGTTCCCTGTACCAGTAGCAAGAAACAGCATTTACTTCACATCAAGATTTGCAGAATTTGAGAACATTAAATGAGGCGGGCACTAGTTCACTTCAACAAAAACACGCGTGCATAATATTTCACCACATTCGAGCCACCTAAAAATCCACCCCACTTCATTTGAATGAACGCTTATGCATTTAAGCAGCAGTACAACCTCTACTACACCGGTATCTACGGCAAGCAAAAGGAGCCAACCATCGAAGACTGGGACAAGAAGATCAATTTAATCACAGGAGCCAAAACTATCGACACAGCTCTCGAGCTCTTCCAGGTCATCGAAGCCATTCCGCCATTCCAAGACGTGCAAAGCGGGTTCTCCTATTACTGGTTCAAAGAAGGCACGTATCCAAGTTGGGAAAAATGCCCAGACGCCAGCGTTTTGGAATATAAACACGAAGAAAGAGACGAATTCGTCAAAGAACAACCAGACAAGTGGATGGACATCAAGTGCAAGTACGAAGCCAAGATCGTTTCCCTGCTGATGCTCTGGATGGGCAACTCCAACGAGGCCTTCACGACTGCTCTGAAAGGAATAGTAATCAAAATCAGAAGAGCCAGAATCACGATTCAGCTTTGGTACGAAGGCAACACCGAAGACGTTAGAGAGCCCTTAAAGCAGGCCCTCGACTGCAAAGGCATGGAAATCAAAGACATGAGCATCAGCGACATCAAAGAATCCAGCTCCAGACGCGGGTCGCGCAGCAGCTCCCGAAAGGACGACAGAGACAACTCCAGATCCAGAAACGAGTCGTCAGATAGAAACAACCGGAACCATTCGAAGAGAAGGGAATGATTGAAGTGATGTAGCTGTTCCAAGTTGAAAATGAATTATTTATCTGCAAAATAAACAAGAGCAAATAGCAAAATAAAAATAAGCTTTATATAAGTTAAACTCAATCAAGCATATACCGATTTTTTGATTATCTAAAGATTTCAATCTAACGTACAATATCATTGTACTATCCAGTTTCACAAAAATTAACTAAAATTGAACAATATTTAACACTCCTCGACTGATAAACTATATGTTTACCATTAATTAAATATTTTTAAATAAATCCAATTGATCACATTTAATCACATTTAGTAGCCATATTCACAATTATCTAGAATGTTGAATAAAATAATCTATTCCACTCACAATTAACTTTTTGAATTCAGAAAACAAAAAATTATATATTAAATGGACTGCTACAGACAAGTAGTAATTTTTAGAGCTTTATAATATATATGGCACTTAATTCCAACACTATACGACCTATTTTAAAAATAGAACTGAAAGTTAGATTAAAAGTTTCTACTATAATATATAAAATAAAAATAAATAAGCAATTAAAGAATTAATGAATGAAGAAATATATAAAGATTTAGCAACGTTGAAAATGATAAATGTTGGGCCCTAGAACGGTAAAACAAAAATATGATAGTAAGTATATAACAGGAGATTTGTTTAAGAGTAATTAGAAATATTAATTAAATAATGCTATATATTTTACTAACATAAAGCATTTCCATTTACCCACTCCACAGTATTTTTTAGTTGCTTACTTTAAATTATTTTAAATTGTTGGTAAATAATTTTAAATAAATATAACAAGCTATAATTAAGGAAATAGCGACTATACATAGGAAATAATGACTATATATAAATCTTATCACAATATATACCACTTCATTTAACAATGAATGAAGGAAATAAAAATACAACAAATGGACGGACGCTGATAAACAGAAATTCAAATAGCTCTATGATATATACAAATATGATTTTTAGATGTATGTTGAGCATTTTAAAAACAGAACTGAATAACAAATAAAAAGTTTTTATTATAACACAGTTTAAAAGATCAAAATCGCAGAAAAAAGCATAATACTTCGTACCTAACCCACAAAAGTCACTGAGGTTCATGAGCAAAATGTGTTTTAAGAGTAGCCAGTGCAACAAATTCAAGTACACATTAATAATGAGGATTTGAATCAGGACAATTCAGATGTCTGGGTATACAACTTTGATGAAGAATGAGGTGAGTTTCATAATTAATATTTTAAGAATCACTTTCTGAAGTTTTAAAGAGTCTTTTTAAAGACGGACAAAAAGTTCTTTAAATTTTGAAAAGTTTTAACTGTTCAAAAACTAAAAACGATATTCTGGATATTTTCGGATGAACAAAATTAAACGAGCTTCAGATAAAATAAGTATTTTATTATAATCGGTGTGACGTTTTGAGTGAACAGGAATTGTGAAGTGAAAAATATTCATTTTATATAATCAATGTATAATCAATAAATAGATTTATACAAATATGAAGGGATTGTGTAAGTGAATTAAATTTATTAAATAGTACTAAATTAATCCATAGCAATTTTAACTGAATCATTCTTTTTGTATATATTCATATTAGATTTTATCATCCAATATTATCTTCAAATTATAATTTTATTAAATTTATTTTGTTAAAAGTCTGTATTAATACGATATGACTCATAAATCTTCCATACAGCAATAATCTCACACGCCGTTAGAAAACTGGTGTTAATGAATATTTGTAGAAAAAGTGGAATTTGAAATTATGTTTATAATCATTTCAGTTTAAAGTACTACAGGTAGATAATGTAATGATAGTAGTATCTAACAATGTTTATTTCTTCTATATGAAGGAATCCCTAGCCTGCAGCTATTTCTTATTTTACGTTTAAAATTTGATATATATTTGAATATAAGTTGAAATACATGAAATATAATAATTTTAATATCATATTATTAATATTTATAATAATTCTAAAATTAAAATAAATTATATTAACACATACCGACAATCAATAACAATAACTGAAGAGTTTAGATTTCATTATGAGTGGAAAACTATGAAAGTTGCTCCGTTCATAAAACGCCTTGATGATTCTGTCACATTAACCACTTCCTATGTGATGACATAAGTATCAAATTAACATTGATTTAGAAACTTAAATACTTAATTGAAAACATAAAGTGATCCAAATAATATAAATAATGTAGTTATTTAATTATAACTCAAATTATTTTACGTATTCAGTCATATTTTATAATATTAGCAATATAGCTAAAAGCAGCTACTTTCAGTCACTCAAAATATTACTATTGTAATTATAGTTTAATTATGAATGAAATTATATGATTTTAAATAAATTGCATTTCATGTCAATTTAGTGTAATTAATAATTGATAATGCTATTATTAATAAATTCCAGAAATAGCTATAATATTATTTATTTAATCTTTAAAGGACCGTCGGGTTAATTTGGGTTTTTTTGTTTTCTATAGTTCTAAAAATTTATATATTGTTATATTATATAGTAACTCGACAATTCAGTTTTTTCAATTTCAGACCCACTTCATAAACAGAAAATGAGAAATATAAGACTTGAAGCTTAAAAATATTTCATATCCGTATCTTGCTTCTATTAAGCGGAATTAGTACAGATTACTTATATTAGGAACTGAATACTATACCATCACACCTGTATCATATTAATTTAGTCAAATTCTAATATTGCCATGTAGAAAACAATTTTAAGACAAGTTAATAATATAATATGTATTTATATTCAATTAAGATTGTGATAATCTGCTTTGAAAATTATTATTGTTTACTACAGCAGGTAAAGTTAAATATTTTCAATTTTGTTCTCAATATAAGTTAGCTGGTACCGGTGATAAAACATTACAAATACTTTAAAGAAACTACCGTAATTATACTGTAATAAACCAAAGTTAACTGCAACAAAGAAAATGATTGTAACAATTACGAATACGGTAAAGAAAAAACAACTAGTAAGATTATGAAAATGTATCATTGTGTTAACCATATGGTATTAGTTGAAATATGTTATAATTGATGTATGCAGTTTTAGATGTGCGTCGAAATAGTTAGTGTGATATGTATTTTTAACTTGTTGATAAGTAGAATACAACCTATTAAAATTATATGATTATACTCTTTTACGCATCTAGTTTCTACAAATTAATAATAATTCCACTTCACATCATATTTTGAGTTATAACTTCAGTTTAACAAAATATTTTGTATGATGAAATAAGCTTCTACAAAAATTTGGTGTCAGAACTTGGTCATAAGTTGCGTTGCCCCATTTTCATACTGAATTGAAATAGTTTAATTTTTCGAATTTATGAGTTGTGAATCTTTACAAATATACAACAAACTCAATAATATAGATTAAATTAGTGATAAAATATTAGTAACTATTAATTTACCTACATTGAGCCGACTGAAAACTAGTTTATGTAAATCACAAAATTATAATTGAATTACAAAAATACTCAAGTACATATATTATTAAGTAATAATCAATATAGCTATATACTATCTTGAAATAATATTCAGTTAACTTCTTATTATCTTCTTCTAGATCAAAATTATTTATTGTAATTAATATTGAATTTTGCAGCAATAGATGTGAGTGATATTAACTACAGTAATATTAATACTAATTGATGTTCTGTGTATTATATTATGATACGAATGCTTTTAGTATTCGAATTGTACATAATATGAGTGATCTTACATTTACTTTCTGTAATTTTGACTCTGGATTTGATGGATATGGAGTGAAATTAAAAAGTGAACTATATACAACCTCTCACTAATACATATATCATATTTATTTTGCTCTACATTCTATTTAAAATTTTCGAAAACCCCCTACGGTCCTTTAAAGATTAACTACACATCACAAATGAGTCAAGTGAAATATTTTATTTGATTTTCATTCTAAAATTTTGATTATGTTATTAGCATGTACCCTACAAGGTATGGATGTTCGTATTAGCTCTAGTATTACTCTATCATGATTTTGACCCATTGAAAAATGCTCTGCAATACGATATGTGTTAATACACTCCAAACACATAGTGTTACGTACTATGAAAAATATATAAAAGCTCTGGTCTAGAAGTATTTATAAAATATTCTCTAGTGTAAATAATTAAAGCTTTATCGCGCAAGATCGTTGAATTGAATTAATAGCGAATTTCAAGAAATATAGTGAATAATATCGATGAATGAAGTGAAACAATTAAACATTAAAAAATGAATAAAATATAACTATGTTATATACTGTTAATATACATTAATATTTTTTAATATTAGCCTCCCACCTCAATTATATCAGAGAATTTATAACCCGGTCCGCATATTATTATGTTTACCATTTATTATATATTTTTAAATAAATCCTATTCATTGTTAAATATTAAAAAATCACATTTAGTAGCCATATTCACAATTATCTAGAATTTTGAATTAAATAATCTATTCCACAGATTTCTAATCTGACAATATTATTGTATTATTCATCTTCACAAAAAATAACTAAAATTGAACACTATTTAACACTCATCGAGACTGGTAAACTTTATTATTATATTTATTATATTTACCAGTCAGGTAGGTAGGTATTTACCATTTATTAAATATATTTAAATAAATCCTATTCAGAAAACAAGAAATAATATATTAAATGAACTTATACAGAACGAAGCAGTAATTTATAGTGACTCTATATGACACGTAATTCCATTTATTAAATATTTTTAAATAAATATTATTGATTGTTAAAAAATCGTATTTAGTAGCCCGATTCACAATTATTTAGAATGTTAAATAATTTATTCCACTCACAATTAACTTTATGAATTCAGAAAACAAAAAATTATATATTAAATGGACTGCTACAGACAAGTAGTAATTTTTAGAGCTTTATAATATATATGGCACTTAATTCCAACACTATACGACCTATTTTAAAAATAGAACTGAAAGTTAGATTAAAAGTTTCTACTATAATATATAAAATAAAAATAAATAAGCAATTAAAGAATTAATGAATGAAGAAATATATAAAGATTTAGCAACGTTGAAAATGATAAATGTTGGGCCCTAGAACGGTAAAACAAAAATATGATAGTAAGTATATAACAGGAGATTTGTTTAAGAGTAATTAGAAATATTAATTAAATAATGCTATATATTTTACTAACATAAAGCATTTCCATTTACCCACTCCACAGTATTTTTTAGTTGCTTACTTTAAATTATTTTAAATTGTTGGTAAATAATTTTAAATAAATATAACAAGCTATAATTAAGGAAATAGCGACTATACATAGGAAATAATGACTATATATAAATCTTATCACAATATATACCACTTCATTTAACAATGAATGAAGGAAATAAAAATACAACAAATGGACGGACGCTGATAAACAGAAATTCAAATAGCTCTATGATATATACAAATATGATTTTTAGATGTATGTTGAGCATTTTAAAAACAGAACTGAATAACAAATAAAAAGTTTTTATTATAACACAGTTTAAAAGATCAAAATCGCAGAAAAAAGCATAATACTTCGTACCTAACCCACAAAAGTCACTGAGGTTCATGAGCAAAATGTGTTTTAAGAGTAGCCAGTGCAACAAATTCAAGTACACATTAATAATGAGGATTTGAATCAGGACAATTCAGATGTCTGGGTATACAACTTTGATGAAGAATGAGGTGAGTTTCATAATTAATATTTTAAGAATCACTTTCTGAAGTTTTAAAGAGTCTTTTTAAAGACGGACAAAAAGTTCTTTAAATTTTGAAAAGTTTTAACTGTTCAAAAACTAAAAACGATATTCTGGATATTTTCGGATGAACAAAATTAAACGAGCTTCAGATAAAATAAGTATTTTATTATAATCGGTGTGACGTTTTGAGTGAACAGGAATTGTGAAGTGAAAAATATTCATTTTATATAATCAATGTATAATCAATAAATAGATTTATACAAATATGAAGGGATTGTGTAAGTGAATTAAATTTATTAAATAGTACTAAATTAATCCATAGCAATTTTAACTGAATCATTCTTTTTGTATATATTCATATTAGATTTTATCATCCAATATTATCTTCAAATTATAATTTTATTAATTTTCAGACATTATAAAGCCACTTTGACACACCATTCCACCTCGCAAAATTAATGAAAACTTGAAACAAATAATGAAACTATTTATGATTTATTTCCCCAAATTTGTACGCAATAAACTCTGCAAATATAATTTAAAGCTAAATTATGCTAAAAGAAAGAAATATTTATTTTGTAACTGTTTTCAAATTTTGAACAGGTTTTAAAATATACGGAATTACTATGTTTACAGAGATAATTTCAGGTAAATTGGAGCAGTTTAACTAAAATAATTGGTTTACGGATAAAATAATTATAATATATTTTATAGCTCCAAGATAAAACCAGCAATAATTTTCGTTTTTCATTAAACAATATTTTATAGTTTCATTTAACAATTGTTACTCTTAGAAGAATAGATGAAGATTGAGAAGTAGATGAAGAAATATTTTTAAATTCCCAAAAAAAGCAACGTTGAAACTAATGGACCTGGTAGAACCAAACTATGATAGTAAGATTAAAACAGAAGATATTTTTTAAAGTAACTCACAAATTTAACTTTGAACAAGTGATTGTTGTAAATATTTTACGTTCTCATCTATTCCATCCATATCCATAATTATTCATAGTGAATCAATACTTACAAACTACCCTCATAATTAGCTGATAATTTTATTCCTATTTATTATTTAGGGGTCCTCTTTACCGGGCCCCTTATAAATGAATTAGTATTTAATGGAACCGAAAATTACGAATATAAGAAGAACCATTCGGAACTGTTCAATAGTTAATTTGTTAAATAAAATGAAATAAACACTTCAAACTTAATGAAATAAACAGAAGTTGTTTAATATGAACAAAAATATACATTAACAATACTTATACATAATACTCATTCAAATAACTAAACTAACACATTTTAATTTTGCTTCAATATCGCTACATTTTACTCAGTTTTTACGCAAAACTGTTCTAGCTTGGTTATGAATTTAAGCTCGTGCCTAAGCTACTGAATTGAATTCTAGATAATTATTTTGGACTATTTGAGCTTATACAGGGATTAAAACTCTGAATCCAGCTAGTGGTCAAAGCTGTTGCTTACTTCGTGAGCAGCACTCTCCTGATACTTGGAGAAGAATAACAAGCTTGAGGTTGACTCGTGAATCTTCGGTGAGTTCATAATGCTCTCAAGTATTTTAGGAACGTTTAATCGATATTTCTGATTCATTTGGAAGTGGTAATTGAGTTTACACAAACAAGTTAGTTATAATATATAGAACATATTACCTAATTATTTTTTGTTTAGACCAGATTAAATATTTTCAGATGCCGATTTGAATAAGGATAAGATATATGGCACTTACCATAAATATCGTCCATCTTTGAATTCATCGCGGACCAGGCACCTATCTTAATTTTGGATTTGATTTCGTTTAAATAAATTTGAGGATTTCTTTTTGGATATGTGTGGCTGAGCTGGTGAAACAGCACATATCCACTTGTAATTTATGTCTATTTTTACACTAAAATGTAACTATTTCCAAAAAGTTGCAGGAATAACTTTGGGCCAATTAGCCCGACATATCTGAAACCCAACCATCCACTCCAAAACATTGATGTCAGACTGCCAGAAAAAAGAACGCGTTAGATGGACCGCCCAGGAGCAGTAGATGTTCACCAAGCTCTTCAAGCAGCATAGAATAGACTTTAAGAAGTACTTGCCCTACTTTGAAAGCAGAACCGAAAGCCAACTCAGAAGCTACTACTATAACGTGCTTCACAACAACAAACTCGTCCAGAAAAGCCACAGCACCGCGCGTGCACAGAGCCCTTCACCGAATTCATCTTCCCAGTCGTTTACCGAACCACAGCAACAAGTCAGTAATTCCTCTCAAACGTAGGCTCACGAGAACGAGCAACGAGCGTACGATGACTTATTTTCCGTAATGATGTGATTTTAGTTGTTTAGTTGATTGTATTTCCATATATTTTACGCTGGGCTGCCGGCTGGACTATGCTGGGACACCCAAGGCCAGAAAGGTTCTGGAATCTGCACGCACTCGCCCGCCGTCTTGCCAGCAAATGTCCAGAGAAGAAGCTCTGCTGCGTCAACGTTCTGGCGTATTCAGTTTATAGTACAGAAAATCTGAATTTATAATTTATAAGTTAGTCCACTAGCTGTCTTTATCGATATTATCCGTAGTGACGTTTTGACCAGATTAAATATTTTCAGATGCCGATTTGAATAAGGATAAGATATCTCTTTCGGATGGAGTGAAAGTATAAGCCAAATCTCATATCTCAAAAATTGTTTAAAATTGGGGAAACGCGAGCTTATAGTCTAAGCCGTGAACGAAATAAGTAAAAGTTTATAGTAACTCCTCAATTATCAGAAAATATCTCAGATTTTCACTATTTGTTTGAATGACTATTTTGTACAATTATATAATATAAATCAGAATAATAATATCAGAACACTCCAAACTACTCTTCTTTTTAATGACAATTTAATAATTTGAGGTAAATAGATTATTTTCAACTATTCATTTTCCTTTATCTGTTTAAGTAATAAATGCTTCTCGGCAGTTTGTAATTGTTCAGTATTTGAATTCAAACCGGTGCAAATGTTATAAAATGAATAATTTATCAGATTAATTTATGTTTATATAAGCGGCCTATCATATAAGTTAAATATAGCTGCGATTTTATGAATCGCAATTTGAAATTAATTATTATTAACTCAGATTTAGCATTACTGAATTTTCATTAATGAAGTGAATAAAATATGTTAATTTTCAAATAATATAAAGAAATAAATTCTTAAAATTTCTATTTATAGATTAAAACATGAAATTTCAAAGATTCTCAAAGCCACTAAAAGCTGGGTGTGTTTCAAACAAGCGATGTTAATATATTGACAAAATAATCATTCTTCCAGCGTTTCATATTCTAACTCGCAAGCTCACGCCTGCAGTAATCAAAATTACATTTTTCTAAAAGCTGGGTATCTAAATCTTCTCTAGTAACCTGTTTATAACAAGTTGCTTACTTCTAATTATTATCTTTCTCCGAATCGCATTAAAAAATAGGTGCTATCATTATAAATCTCCCAATAATTATCGGAGGCAAAAGTTATTATGATTTCCAGAGTATCTCTGGATGTGCACCAACAATTGAGATTGAGTTCCAAAGCGTTCGCTTCAACCTTCAGAATTTGAGGTTTCTAATTTTACAAGAAATTCAGTTTGCTTTCTCAGGACAAACTATTCATTACCCACATATAATTTTATCTGGTTAGCTTTATATTTCGTCAGCGACTCTGCAGCTACCTAATTTTACCCGTAACTCTTAATAGTTAAGATATCATACATGTAAATTGCTCGGAATTAAACTTTCGATGTCTAATTGAGTATTTTAATAATCAAATCAAGTGTTCAGTTTTTCAGTGATGTACTGTTCATAAGAAGTTATGCGAATTCTATAACTCGTCATCCATCTGTGGTGTGGTGCTCTCGCTCTATTTCCGCCATGGTGACGCCCACAGTGTTTTAAATCGATAATCTAAAGTATTAAAATATGTGCTTTAGCTCATCTTTGGACCCCCTAGATATTAAGAGATATATGGCACTTACCATAAATATCGTCCATCTTTGAATTCATCGCGGACCAGGCACCTATCTTAATTTTGGATTTGATTTCGTTTAAATAAATTTGAGGATTTCTTTTTGGATATGTGTGGCTGAGCTGGTGAAACAGCACATATCCACTTGTAATTTATGTCTATTTTTACACTAAAATGTGACTATTTCCAAAAAGTTGCAGGAATAACTTTGGGCCAATTAGCCCGACATATCTGAAACCCAACCATCCACTCCAAAACATTGATGTCAGACTGCCAGAAAAAAGAACGCGTTAGATGGACCGCCCAGGAGCAGTAGATGTTCACCAAGCTCTTCAAGCAGCATAGAATAGACTTTAAGAAGTACTTGCCCTACTTTGAAAGCAGAACCGAAAGCCAACTCAGAAGCTACTACTATAACGTGCTTCACAACAACAAACTCGTCCAGAAAAGCCACAGCACCGCGCGTGCACAGAGCCCTTCACCGAATACATCTTCCCAGTCGTTTACCGAACCACAGCAACAAGTCAGTAATTCCTCTCAAACGTAGGCTCACGAGAACGAGCAACGAGCGTACGATGACTTATTTTCCGTAATGATGTGATTTTAGTTGTTTAGTTGATTGTATTTCCATATATTTTACGCTGGGCTGCCGGCTGGACTATGCTGGGACACCCTAGGCCAGAAAGGTTCTGGAATCTGCACGCACTCGCCCGCCGTCTTGCCAGCAAATGTCCAGAGAAGAAGCTCTGCTGCGTCAACGTTCTGGCGTATTCAGTTTATAGTACAGAAAATCTGAATTTATAATTTATAAGTTAGTCCACTAGCTGTCTTTATCGATATTATCCGTAGTGACGTTTAGACCAGATTAAATATTTTCAGATGCCGATTTGAATAAGGATAAGATATATGGCACTTACCATAAATATCGTCTATCTTTGAATTCATCGCGGACCAGGCACCTATCTTAATTTTGGATTTGATTTCGTTTAAATAAATTTGAGGATTTCTTTTTGGATATGTGTGGCTGAGCTGGTGAAACAGCACATATCCACTTGTAATTTATGTCTATTTTTACACTAAAATGTGACTATTTCCAAAAAGTTGCAGGAATAACTTTGGGCCAATTAGCCCGACATATCTGAAACCCAACCATCCACTCCAAAACATTGATGTCAGACTGCCAGAAAAAAGAACGCGTTAGATGGACCGCCCAGGAGCAGTAGATGTTCACCAAGCTCTTCAAGCAGCATAGAATAGACTTTAAGAAGTACTTGCCCTACTTTGAAAGCAGAACCGAAAGCCAACTCAGAAGCTACTACTATAACGTGCTTCACAACAACAAACTCGTCCAGAAAAGCCACAGCACCGCGCGTGCACAGAGCCCTTCACCGAATTCATCTTCCCAGTCGTTTACCGAACCACAGCAACAAGTCAGTAATTCCTCTCAAACGTAGGCTCACGAGAACGAGCAACGAGCGTACGATGACTTATTTTCCGTAATGATGTGATTTTAGTTGTTTAGTTGATTGTATTTCCATATATTTTACGCTGGGCTGCCGGCTGGACTATGCTGGGACACCCAAGGCCAGAAAGGTTCTGGAATCTGCACGCACTCGCCCGCCGTCTTGCCAGCAAATGTCCAGAGAAGAAGCTCTGCTGCGTCAACGTTCTGGCGTATTCAGTTTATAGTACAGAAAATCTGAATTTATAATTTATAAGTTAGTCCACTAGCTGTCTTTATCGATATTATCCGTAGTGACGTTTTGACCAGATTAAATATTTTCAGATGCCGATTTGAATAAGGATAAGATATATGGCACTTACCATAAATATCGTCCATCTGTGAATTCATCGCGGACCAGGCACCTATCTTAATTTTGGATTTGATTTCGTTTAAATAAATTTGAGGATTTCTTTTTGGATATGTGTGGCTGAGCTGGTGAAACAGCACATATCCACTTGTAATTTATGTCTATTTTTACACTAAAATGTAACTATTTCCAAAAAGTTGCAGGAATAACTTTGGGCCAATTAGCCCGACATATCTGAAACCCAACCATCCACTCCAAAACATTGATGTCAGACTGCCAGAAAAAAGAACGCGTTAGATGGACCGCCCAGGAGCAGTAGATGTTCACCAAGCTCTTCAAGCAGCATAGAATAGACTTTAAGAAGTACTTGCCCTACTTTGAAAGCAGAACCGAAAGCCAACTCAGAAGCTACTATCACAATGTTCTTCATAACAACAAGCTTATTAAGAATTCCAGTAACTAAATATCCCCTTAGATATCCACACACGCATCTCCTCTTGATTCTTTCAACGAATCTGTGAAATGTAATGTATATAAAGATTAGGTAACTATAGCCCCTAAATCTGAAGAAACTAGTTCTGTGGATTGTCTCTTTTAGTTGTGATTTTATTGTTTTATTTGATTTGTAAAATATTTGAGTTAGTTTTGTGTTTATCATTGTACCTTTTATAATTTTTGACGGTAATGTTCTGTTCTGATTCTTGCTGATCAATAGGGCACTATTTCAACTCCTTTAAAAGTAGATATAAAATATACTAGTAGGTGTCAATTAAGTTAATAAATTGATTTTAGGATTAAAATGTTAAAGGATTAAAATGTTATTACACTGAAAGATTTATAATAATGTTAATTTCTGCTCAATTCCACAAAAACGCCAAAATAAAATATTTACTTTCTATTTATGTAATAAATCATTTCAGTTTGACGTCGTATTGGTGATGAAGAAATTAGTTCTATGGATTATCTCTTAGCAAATTTTCATCTTTAACTAAAATGCTACTTGATATTATATATTTATATTATGTAATTTATACTTATTAGTTTTATTTATTTTTATTCGTATTTTTAAAAATTAATAAATATTTTTCACTCAACACCAGCTACGGATGTATTAGATAATTCAGTTCAGTTGTTTAATAAAATATTAATATATATCCCACTCACTTAACCTTCGTTTATACTAGTTCGGTCTTCAGTACAGGAACTGTAAGTTCACGCGAATGATCATTAGTTTTAGATACACCTATGTACGTTAGGCGCACCTCCGCAGCCAAGTATTCAATTATTATAGTTATAATACAATGTTTAGAAAATTATATATTTTAATAATTTTTAGTGTTATTTAAATGATTATAAAGCAATACTCATTGTTGTTAACATAAAATTATTTGGTTGGTGGAAATAATTTCAAGATTTCTGTCAATTTTAGAGATTAATTCTTCTAATCTCTACACTGTTTTGAGTTGAATCTATAATTGTTAAATTGAGTTTTTAACAACCTACACCATCCAGGAATTAATATTAATATAATAAATCTCATTTCAGTTTAACTTCGTGTATTTTGACGTCGTATTGGTTTTTGATTTCGTTCATGCTTGGTTTTACGAGGCACCTGGTGGGCATTTTTTCTGTTGTTTCTTCGGCGAAGAATTTGTGTGATACTGTTTGGTCTAGGAATTTTTCTTTGTTTTCGAATTCGCATTTGGTGCGCATGTGCGTTTTGTCTGCGACAATGTGTGCTTTATCAAATTTTCCGTAGTCCGTATTGGCAGTTACATACAACTCCTTAGATATTACTAGTGGGTTGCTTATGATTGAGTTCGCGTTGTCGTATTCGCAGTCTCGGGCCTCCATCGCGTCCCAGTACTGTTGTTCTTCGAACCAGTTCCCAACTTTAACGTTCGCGCGCTGAACTTGTCTGTTGTAAATGTTCTCGTTCCTCTCTCTGTTCAGAACGAGGAGCTCGTTGTGTTGCTTTTGGTCGTTCACAATGAGGCGCATGTCGTTCTGAGAGAGTTTCGTCGGAGGAAGGGTTTCCTTCGGGACGAAATTGGTCGATGAGGGCTTGTACATGTTGTGGAGCGGAGTGCGGAAAATAATTAAATGTTTGGTTAAATTGTTTTGGTTAATGAGAAATGTAGTTGTTAAAATATATTGTTAAAATATAATTAATAATATAATAACATGACTCACTCAACAGCAACAATCCAACAATACATCTAAACGCAATAAATAGGTATATACTAGTTATTTTACTATAGCTAAGTAAAAATAATATATATTTTAATAATTCTTGTGGTTGATAATATTCCAGTTAATTAAAATGGTTTTCATCTTTTTTCCAATCTAAGTGATTCTGCTTCCTCATTTATGTAACAGCTTTAATGTATTTACTATGTGTGATTTAACATCTTTTTTAATATCAAGTAACAATTTTACTTTATTCTATGGTATGCAATGTGAACATATATACATAATATTAATAATATTACGTATGTGTGTAGCGGTTTAATTAGTTTTTTACTATGATTTTTAAGAGACATTTTAGATCTTTTTTGTAGAAAGTTAGTTTTTACATTAGTTGAATATTTAAAATCAGATTTTGTTTTATCTTATTGTGTTTTTAATATTTAAATATTCCTTTAAAATATTTTGAGCTTTTGTTTTTGGATAAGATTATATTGCTCTTTTTAATAGCAAGTTCATTTTAATTCATATTTCAGTATTATATATTTTCTTTTTGCCATTTATTTATTTTGATTATGATTTAATATGTGTTTTCTTTTTATTTGTTATATTAATAATAGAGTGACAATCCTAGAAGATGAGGTATGATATTGAGATTAGTTTGAGGTAACGTTATTGTGTAACTAAGTGTTGATTGTCACGATTTACGAGATGAAGATGGAATGATTAAATTGAGCCTTAGTGATGATAAGGTTACAGTTAAGTGAGTCATTTTCTAATTAATAATAATAAATAATAATTAAACCACTACACACATACGTAATATTATTATTAATATTACGTATATATGTTAACATTGCATACCATAAGATAAAGTAGGATAGTTACTTGATATTAAATAGATGTTAAATAAATAGAACTATACATTAATGTTGTTACATAAATGAGGAAGCGGAATCACTTAGATTGGAAACAAAGATGAAAGCCATTTTAATAAACTGGAATATTATCAACCACAAGAATTATTAAAATATATATTATTTTTACTTGGCTATAGTAAAATAACTAGTATATATTTATTTATTGCGTTTAGATGTATTGTTGGATAGTTGCTGTTGAGTGAGTCATGTTATTATTATTGTTAAAATAAAGTGATATAGAAATATCATAAATTTGGCTGCATAAAATTGGCTAAAATAAGGTAGTTTGATATAGATGATTAATATCTACTCACAGCTGTTTCTACAATACTATTTGATTGTCTAAAATAATTTTGAGATTTCTATCAGCTGTTTATACTAGTTCTTCTAATTTATATACTGCTCTGAGTTATATATTTAGCTGTTTTATCGATTCGTGAAGGTTATGCTTTGTTTAATTAAACATATCAGCAACTTGATTATCATAGCTAAACTGATCAATGCTGATTAAATGTTCTGCACTCTATTAGAATCTTATGAAATAACTTGAGCTAGGAGAAATACAATTTGTTTGCGGTGAGTTCTTTATCCTCTCTAAAATTTGAGGTAGTTAATACTTTTTACCATACATTTGACTCGAGTTGAAGTGGTATATTATTCCCAAATATGAATCAATTTTGCAAATATCTGCGCCAAATATTCATAATCGACTATTTTACATTATTGCTTAATGTTTTCCAGTTTTAAAACTTGGAGTAATACATGTACATGTATATAATAACACTTGTATTTTCTCTTAATCATCTATTTTTAATGCAGAAAACATAGTTTAAACTTTATACTCGTGTAAATAATTGTAAATATTTAATAGTTGTAAGATTTATGTAGTTGAAAGTGAAAAATGGCTACAGAATCACTAAATCAATGCACAAATTCGTTTATATGTAGATAGTGTCAATTTACAATACCCATTGAACATTATATCATTGAACAATATAATTTTAAGCTCTTTATTAAAGTACTTAGTATACATGCATAATTGATCATATCTGATCCTTGTTATACTTTATATTACAATGATAATGATAATATTTATATAAAATGATTATATAAAGCAATACTCATTGTTGTTTACATAAAATTATTTGGTTGGTGGTAATAATTTCAAGGTTTCTATCAATTCTAGAGAATAGTTCCTCTAATCGCAAAACTATTTTTACTTAAATCTACAGTTAATAAATTGATTTTTTGATATCTATTTTGATTTATTACATGGTATCTATTTGATTTTCTTCATTATTTGACAAGTCAGTACTAACTTCACGTACAACGCTTTACTTGAACTTAGAGAAGAAACTTAAACTGGATGAAACCAATTACGTTTATGGAGAGTTCATAATATTCTCTAGAATTTTTGGAACGCTTAATTGGTATTTTTTACACAACATTATGAAGTGGTTTAATATTAAGATATGTGTGTGAAACTTATAATAACATCGTTGTATTATTAAAAGGTTAAGTTAATTTAAGTTAGCAGTAAATCAAAAACAAAATAAACTATAATCTTTGGATGAAAACCCATTTGTTAACATATTACTAATTACCGTTCTTAAAATATTTATATATTTTGTACTGTTTTAAAACATTATTTGTTATACTAAACATAACACAGCATTAAACAACTCATTCGATAATATTATATAGACACATAGGTTGACACCGTAATGTGATTTCTATGTCTGTTCGATTATCAGAATCTATAATCTATTTACTTTTTCAGCTTCTTTTAATTCAATGTAATAATAGAAATATTTCTTTCAATTGAAATATTTAGCTTTTCTATTTTATCTATTTTCTTAAGCTGCAATTGTAGTTGTTTTATTGTGTCCTCTATATTATAAGCCCAAAAATACCGTTCAGTTTAATTTTCGTGTGTCTCCAAGCTTGTGTTACTTACTTCGCGAACAAAAGAATCCTAGTACTCAAAAAAGAACACAACACTTTATTTATAAGTTTATACTTTTGGAGAGTTCATAATAATTTCAAGAGCTTTTGGGACTTTGAAGTTGTACCTGCTCATTCGGGAGTGGTTTATAAATTGATTTCGTCCAGTTTAAGAAATTCAATGATAAATTCTTTGTGTATATACGGTTTCAAAATATACCAAATTGTATTCGAAAATTTAATATTAATTAATCTGGGAAATAGTAAATATTAATTAAAACTATGTAATGTCGTACACAAACAGACGCGTAAACGCGTTATCCATTAATTCAGCTTACATACCAATACATATCATAAATAGGGTACTTAATAATGTATATTTTCTCACATCTATTTCTTTAATATAGTTTGGTTCCTGATTATTATTTCTATATTTCTATCAGTTCTTGATACATGAGCTTCCAAATCCGTTATTGTTCTAATTAAATACTTTAATTATATTATCGAATCTTCAATGTTAGCCTTTGTATATTTTATCATATGATTAGTCTAACTATTATCAAGTTTCAACAAATCTAAATTGACTTCGTGAACTACACTTTTGATTTCACGTTAAATACTATATTAGAATCTAGTGAAATAACTTGAACTCGGATTATTATGATGTGTTTGTGAGTTCGTAATACTCTCTAAAATTTTAGGCAATCGATGTTTTTCGCCTCTTTACATCTGACCTGATGTGAAGTGGCAACTACTTTCCAA
Organism: Hexamita inflata; assembly: GCA_963988835.1. Classification (NCBI taxonomy): domain Eukaryota; phylum Fornicata; order Diplomonadida; family Hexamitidae; genus Hexamita; species Hexamita inflata. The sequence continues at coordinate 29,548 of CAXDID010000013.1, forward strand.
AATGATTTAACATGTAAATAAACAAACGTAAAAAATTAATCTATAAATTTTAACATTAAAATCTAATACAGAAGCAAATGTTTATGCTTTAAATTATTTTAACTCATATTATATATTACTATTACGAATATGTGTTATGTGTGTTAATATAGATTCAGAACAAATTAATTTCTTTTATAATTTGACTTTTGTAATTTTAAGAAATATACATAAATAATATTAAATACTCACTAAACTTTCGTATTTGTTTTCATACTCGAATCTGTAAGTTCAGCACACATTATAGTGATAAGTATGCATAAATTATAAACTATTTTGATCATATCCACCGTTTGAAGTAAGTTGTTCCAACCTCAATGCCGTTCTAAGCTGAATATTCAACACTTACTTTTTGTAATACATTTAGCTTAAGTTAAAGCTCTATATAATCTTTTTTGTTTTATTACTTCTAACAATTAAACAAACTTAACTTCAAACTTACGAATCATAAGAATGATCAAGTAAATAACAGTTAAATAAATATAACAATGTACTCAATATTAATTTTACCTTTTATATTATTTAAACCCGAAGAAATATATCATATATATTTAAAAGAACTATAAATGAACTATTTAATAACTTCACCACCCTTTTCTGATTCTGTCGATGAAGTCGTCGACTCCCATGACGTCGTCCATTCCGAGCACGCGCTTGAAGTCTTCGGCGAGTACCGCGTACTGCCCGGCGTAATTTTGGTATTGCATGCTTTGGCTGTAGCAGCTGAGCCTCCTGTTCAACTCAATGGCCAGGTAAACAACCAGTTTGAAAAATGAGCCGCACAGTTACGGATTCAGCGCTGAGATGCTGCATTTTTACAGGTGAACCGGTCCGAGGGGTAAAAACTAAAACTGGAGGGCGTTAAACGTCAAGGAGTTCTGGAAAACGGTGTCAAACGGTTCGTTCCTCTTCATTTGCTCGTTTATTTAATTGAGGAGATTTATATAAGTGAAGAGGGTCGTTTTGTCGTCCGTTTTTGTGTTCTGAGTTAATTACGAAGCCAAAATGATAAGATCTGAGGACTGAATAAGAGTTGAGAGCTCGTCAGCGCTGCTTAGCAAGTTAATGTAGTCCGATATGAAGTCGTTTATGAAGATCTTTATCAAATTACTCGGCTCGAGGGCGACATTCATCTGCTCGTGCGTTATTATCATGTGCGCGAGCTATATAATCGATATGCTCACCGGATAATTATACTACTACTTCTAATTGTCAACATAGGCACCCAGCTCAAACGCATTTAATTTCTACACGTAACTGCCATTCAAAAGAAAATCCGGAGCAGTATTCGCACAATACACAATTGAAAGGAGGCCGAACAAACCACTAGCCCTGAAATCAGACTGCGGCTTCGCAGACTAAAACCCGATTCTACGCCAGAGAATGTGCTCCTTCAACGGATCTTTCGCCATAGCGTTAATCTACTCAACCAAATTTGATTCGAACTATAAAGTAGTTTACTTTTTCGTCTCAGCTGAATCCGTTGTTGAAGACTGACTCTGCTGTGGATTGCACAAATTATTCACCAAAAACTTTTACAACGGCACCGCAGCTTTGGATAGGCACTCAAAATGAGATTGCTTATCCAAATCAACGCGATCGCACTCCAATCCCTTGAAAAGAGATATTTACGAACGCAACGAAGCAGAAGCAGCAGCGTAAATCAACTAACGAGTGTAAATGTTCTAATAAATTTCCTCAACCTTGTTGTTGTTCTTCGGAAACGACTGGCACATTATGAGTAATTGCTTGCACTCATTGTCCTTGATTTTAAAATCAATAAACACCGCCTTGTCCACTTAGGCATCCGGCTAGTTCGACTTTGTCAACATTTATGCTTCCACGATCTACAACGCTCGAATATATTATACTTCTATACATATTGGCGCCTTTATTCTAAACGATTGCTTCGATACCCCAAAATTTTGTTTAATCTAGTTTATATACTCTGGCTATTCGCTAAATTCATTTAAATACCTAAGCTCGTTTTAGTAGTTAAAATTATCGGTGGGACGCCTATTTTCTTTTTCTTTAGCCTGGAAAAACTTTGTAAATGCAGTTTATTACTATATAAATATTTTTGTTGACGGTGAAATAAATAATTGGACTGCTTGTGATTACTTGTATAAATGACGATTTTGTGATTCTAATGACACAGACTCTGCTAACAATATGTCTTCTTATATAAAGTGTTTGTTTTGGGTCATTTGAAGTGAAACATTATCATTCAATCTTTTAATAATATTTATTGTAGTAAAAATAATATGGTAAAAGTTCACACCTCAATTGTTCATTTACTAGCTTCTGTTAGCGTTAGTTTTGAGAATTTACATACAATTTACTTTTTTGAAACCACTTTTTTGATCTCTTCATAAACATCAACACCTTTTAGTAAAATACTTTTCACATTTTCGTTAACTTGATTTATAAAATAAATTTTTTATTCTTCTTAGTATTATTCTTTGTCGTACACAGAGCTCGTCATAACGGTTGGTAACATAATGCAACAGATTATATTAAGATTTAATTTTTCAGTTCATCCTACAAGTTGTTTAATTAAGTTCCCTGCAATTTTGACAACATAGCACGATTTAGTTCATCTATTAGTTCAGTTTTCTTCTTTTGTCGACCAAACTTAAAGTGGAATGGTTTGATCGAAATTTATTAATAGAAATATGAGAAAATACTTGGTCAATCTAGGAATCCTATGAATATTATAAATATTAAATAGTAATTACTTTGTTAGATAGCTGGCCGACAAAATGATTGACACCGTCAAAGTTAGAGATGTCAAAGACGTTAGTCAGAATAACAACAACAGAAAAGCTGATATATCTTTCATAAAAGATGGCAAGCAACAGTTCTTTGATATAGGCATATCCTGGGACACCGAGAGATACTTCGCTGTGAAATAAAAGCATTATCAAACGGAAACTGTCAATGGCTGGCC